>PVJS01022472.1:0-30482 GCA_004027185.1 Glis glis
TTCAGCAAAGTGTCGGGATACAAAATCAATCTTAAAAAATCAGTAGCTTTTCTGTATGCCAACCATAAATCCACTGAAAAAGAAATCCAGAAGACATTTCCACTCACGATATCCCCCAAAACAATAAAATACTTGGGAATAAACCTAACCAAGGAGGTAAAAGACCTCTACAAGGAAAACTATAAAACATTGAAAAAAGTAATTGAAGAAGATCTTAGAAGATGGAAAGATATCCCATGCTCTTGGGTAGGCAGAATAAATATCATCAAAATGGCCATTCTCCCAAAAGTGCTCTACAGATTCAATGTAATACCCATTAAATTACCAAAGTAATTCTTCACTGACATAGAAAAATCTGTCCTTAAATTCATTTGTAACAACAAAAAACCCAGAATAGCGAAAGTAGTTCTCAGCAACAAGAACCATGCAGGAGGCATCACAATACCTGACTTCAAACTATACTACAAAGCCATAGTAATAAAAACAGCATGGTATTGGCACAAAAGCAGACACATAGACCTATGGAGCAGAATAGAAGACTCTGAAACAAACCCACACACCTATAGCCAATTGATTTTTGACAAAGGGGCTAAAAACACCCACTGGAAAAAGGATAACCTCTTCAACAAATGGTGCTGGCAAAACTGGCTAACCATATGCAGAAAAATAGAAATAAACCCCACTTTCTCACCCTGCACTAGAGTCAACTCAAGATGGATCAAAGACCTAGAAATCAGACCAGAGACCTTGCAGCTACTCAAAGAAGGCATAAGCCCAACACTTCAACACATAGGCACAGGTAAAGACTTCCTCAACAAGACCCCAAAGGCACAGGAAACTAAAATGAGGATTAATACTTTGGATTGCATTAAACTAAATAGTTTTTGTGCAGCAAAGGAAATAATCAAGAACCTCAACAGAGAGCCGACAGAATGGGAGAAGATTTTTGCCAGCTACTCCTCTGATAGAGGATTCATATCTAGAATATACAGAGAACTTAAAAAAATCACCACTAAAAAAAAAATAACCCAATCAAAAAATGGGCAAGTGAACTAAATAGACACTTCACAGAGGAATAAATGTATGAAAAAATGTTCAACATCATTAGCAATCAGAGAGATGCAAATCAAAACTACCCTGAGATTTCACTTAACCCCAATTAGAATGGCAATCATTAAAAACACAAACAACAACAAATGCTGGCGAGGATGTGGAGAAGTAGGAACTCTACTACACTCTTGGTGGAATTGCAAATTAGTGCAACCGCTTTGGAAAACAGTGTGAAGGATCCTCAGAAGAATGGGAATAAACCTACCATATGACCCAGCAATACCACTTTTAGGCATCTACCCCAAAGAACTAAAACCCAACTACCAGTCTAATGCATGTGTATCTATGTTTATAGCTGCACAATTCACAATTGCCAAACTTTGGAACCAGCCAAGGTGTCCATCAACAGATGAATGGATCACAAAACTATGGGATATGTACACAATGGAATTTTACACAGCCACAAGGAAAAACAAAATCACATCATTTGCAGGGAAATGGAGAGAACTAAAGAACATCATGCTAAGTGATATTAGTAAGTCACTAAGAGTAAAAAGTCGGATGTCTCCCCTAATCTGTGGGAGCTAGATAGAATGGGACTTAGAAGGGACTTAGAAGGGAAGAAGAAGAAATCTTTAGATGGACAAAAAGGTGACCTAACTGAGGGAGTTGGGCGGGGAGTGGAGGGAAACACACTATAGCACATGATGTACATACACAAACCTATAAGACTCAATCACTATCCAGAGCATGAAAGGGAGGGAAGGGGGAGGGAATAGGGTGAGATTGAAGGGAGGGCAAAATGAGCAATGTGTGCATGTATGATGTTGATACCCTGACAAATATCAAAATGTATAATTACAATGCACCAATAAATGAACATAAAAAATAAAATAAAATAAAATAAAATAAAATAAAAAGAGGGCCAGGAGCATAGCTAGTGTCAGTCAGCTTGCCTAGCATGTGAAAGGCCCTGGGTTTGACTTCCAGCACTGCAAAACAAACAAACAAAGAGAGAGTATGTGTGTTATAGTTTGGGTTTAAAATGTCCCCCAAAATGCTTATGTGTTGAAAGCATTTCCTGAGTGCAGCAAGGTTCAGTGGAGGAGTCCGGCCATTGGGGGTGTGGTCTTGGAGACTATATGTCTTTGCTCTTCTCTCTCTCTCTCTCTCTCTCTCTCCCTCAGCCCCTTCCTCCTCCTCCTCCTCCTCCTCCTCCTCCTCCTCCTCCTTCTACCCCCTCTCTCTCTTTCTCTCCAGCCTCCATTATGTGAGACCCCTTTTCTCCTCCAAATGCCCACCCACCACTGCTGCCATCTCTGCCACGTCAGCCCTATGGACTGAAACCTCTGAAACCAGAGGCCCCAATAAACCTTCCCTCCTCCCAAGTTGTTATTTTGGGTATGAAGGTCAACGTGATGGGAAAGCTGACTGAAACAGAGAGATACTAAGTAAATAACATGATCTTTCAAATGAGGATGGTGGTTACATGCAGTTTTGTTATTTTCTTTGCATTTTTCTGCACATTTGAAATATTTTATATTCAAATACAAAAATGAATTTTAAACTGTGATGTTTTCTGGCTTTGAAACAGGGTCTCACTAGGTTGCTGAAAATCTCACTACTTTGCTGAGGTTGACCTCAAATCTGTGATCCTTCTATCTCAGCCTCCCAAGTACTGGGATTACAGGCATGTACCACCAAGCCCAGCTTATCATACATAGATATTTAAGGGTAACATACTTAAGGGTTACCTATATTTCAGTTTTGTGAGAGTTATTTTCCCTACACATAATAAATGAGTAATTTTACAAAAACATGTTCCTCCTTACTAACCCTTAACACATAACCCAGATTATTTAGATATCAGATTTATAAATTCAGTCTCTTGTATGTTTCATCTTATTTTATCTAATCCCCTCAGGGACTTGTCTGAAAGAAATTCAGCTAATATAAAAATGTAAGTCACTACTTCTGCAAGAATTCAAATCTTAAGTTGATAACTATCTAGATAACTTGTAATTTTGTACATTGTTACTACATATAAATGTGAAAATTAAGTAAGAACAGGAAAAAGAAGCAAAATATGTCCTCATATTCATTTGCATTTTTTCCTATAGGCCAAGTATCCTCTGATGGTGAATTTTAAGGATTTTGAAATAGTGGACTAATAAATGTCTTATCCTTCTATTATAAAACACATATACTCAGGAAATTGAGCCAACATGATGAAAAAGTTTGACCACATGTTTTATTAATTGAGGAAGATACTTGGCTGAACAATAGGAAATGGTCTTTTTAGTCATTTGTGACCAAAGGGCATGATTGAGAGATGGCTGTGATTCTGTTTTTGGTTTTCCCTGAACTAAGCAAATAGCTTATGTGTGGGGTGTGGGGGGTATTGGGGATTGAACCCAGAGGCATTCTACCTCTGAGCTACCTCCCAGCTCTTTTTTATTATTTGTTTTGAAACAGGGTCTTGTTAAGTTGCTGAGAGTCTCACTAAGTTGTTGAGGCTGGTCTTGAACCTGTGAGCCTCCTATCTCAGCCTCCCGAGTACTGGGATTATAGGCATGTGCCATCATGCCCAGCTGCAAATAGCTTTTAAATCCTGGAAACAAAACAGCAGTATTTCAAGTGCTCTGGAAAATAAAATAATTTTTCTAAAGTATAGTGCTGTTGTCAAGGCATTTTGAAACTAGAATGTCATGAGGAGTTTAGAAATACCTTCTTTTGCTGTGGCAACAAGCCAAGCCAAGTATTCCCCAGTGGATAGGTCCAACAAAACACGTCCATGGGCTTACTCCCATCTTCTGACAACTGAACCAAGAGATCTATATGGGGCAATAATAGTAACACAAGGATTATCATAAGTAAGCTCATCAAGCTGGGTGCAGTGGCTAATGCCAGTAACCCCACTACTTAGGAGGTTGAGAGAGGAGGATCGCAGGTTCAAGGTCAGCATCAGCAACTTAGTGAGACCCTCAGCAATGTATGGTGACACTGTCAAAAATAAAAAGAGCAGGAGTATAGCTCAGAGGTAGAATGCCCCTGGGCTCAATCCCTAGTAATATATGTATGTATATATATATATATATATATATATATATATATATATATATATGGAACTCTAGATATAGATACAGTATATACTACAAAGTTAAGTGAGAAAGAAAACATTAAACTACAAAAATGAAGTTTTTTAATGTGCAAACTGCTACGGGTTATGTTATTTACTTCAATTAAATGTGTAATATTTTTCCTAAAAGAAAGGCATCAGATCAAGGAAAATTTACCAACTGTGTATTAATGGCTGCATTGTTGTTGTTTCTTATGTGTTGATTTTATATCTAATACCTCTTCTAATTGGTTCTTTCCAGTTATTTTTTTAAAGTCCAGCATGCTAGAATTGAATTTTAAATGGCAATGATGATGATTTAGGGGTCTGTGAAAAGCTACATTCCTAAAATGATATGGGTTTTGTTGTGTTCACTTTATCTGAAAAGATGATTTTTCCAAGTGGAGATAGACAGAGTATTTTTAACCCAGCTATGATCTGAATTTCTTCGGGCACACTTCTTGTACATTACATTTTCCTCCCTCAGCACAGGGTGAACAGCAGGGGCTCCTTGTCTTCTTTCAAAATGTCAAAAGGAGGAGGAGCAGGTGGGATATTGTGACATCACTCCCCACTGCTGTAACATTGAGTCTCTTGACTTCAGGTTTCTGGAAGCTCCTGACAATCTGCAAAGTTATCCTGTGTTTGCCTCTGCCTGGGTTTCTGCAGTCTCTGTGTGTGTGCACACTTGTATACACATGTGTGGTGACATGGATAATTAGATAGGTCTTGAAACTAAAACCCTCACTTTACAGTATTGGCAAAGACTAATCTTGAAGTTGACTCTCTTCCTTATTAAGAAAATTCTGTTTTAAGTAAAGACTCTGTGAAGACAGTCACTGCAGTTACACTTTCAAACCAAAATGCTAAAAGTCAACAAGAAACCAGAACATTGGCCTAGTGCATTAAAAAACGTGGCAGGCAGGAGCCTGGTGAAACCAGATTTGAGGTAAAATGCAAAACTGAAACAGTATTTTTTTAATGTAGGAAAACAGTTGAAGGTGTCCCTGTATAATTTGTAACCATAGAATTGGTTCCAGGAAAAGGTAATGGAAAGCATAGCTCCATTAAGGGCACAAAAAATCTTTAGGTGGAAGTCACCCAGTCCCTCTGTCTCCTCGGAGTCTTCAACACACAGTGCTTCATGAGAGAGCTCAGTCAGGACACTCGCCCTGAACCCCTATGAGGGCGAGGCACAAAGCACTTGGTAGTAACGATGTCATGATATTGGGGTCACCCGGAACTTTCTCTTGGAGAATGCTATCTAGACCTGCTCTCCACAGGAAATACCTGGGCTTCTGGTCATTCTTACCCAACTTCTGGGATTAAAAACCTGTACCGTTGTATCCATTTTGCCAAGACTCTATCCTCTAGTGTTCCAAGAAACAAACACATGCCACCACTGTCACTGTCACCATCATGACTGCCGACATTGAATACTGACCTGATGCCAAGCATAAGTGCTTCCCACGTATTAGCTCATTGGACCCTCAGAATAACCTGATGAGGTAGGAGAAAGGAGAAAGGAAAGTGGGAAGAAAGAAAAGAAATTTAAAGAAGAAGAAGAAAAAAACAATCGGTGAGCCCTTTTTATAGGTGAAGAAAATTTGAGGCACAGAGGTGTTAAGTAAGTTGCCACAAGGTCACCCAGGTGAGAAATCAGAAAGCCAGGACTAGAATGTGATACTTTGATCCCTAACTCTTAACCTGTAAATGTTAGGCATTAATGTATTGAGTCTTTCTAGGGCACCTGCTCCTCTCCTCACCAATGTAATATGGTTTATTAAAAAGAAAATAATTTTATGTATGACAATAGATCAGAGCAGAGTTATTTCAAGTCAATAGAATTAAAAGCAAATCTCCAATCAGACTGTGTTGTTCCCTCATGAATCAGACAGGGACACATGCTGATGTGAACTAGCTAATCTCAAGATCTCTCTGTGAAGCTCATTTAAAAGATGACTGTAAGTATAAAATAAATGTTACAGAGAGGATAGCTCTCTTGAAGAAGTTATGTGTTAGAACCCACATAACTGTAACAAAAGATTAGCAGGAAAATATCCAAGGTGTTCTGCAGGATTTGAAGAGGAAATCCATATGGCAAATGTACTTATTCAAGGCAACTGTTTAGGCAAAGCCTGTGTCAGCTTCAGTCTTTGTGACAAGGCATGGACAACTAGTAAAAGTAGTTAAAGTGTCAAATATGGTGCACAATGAAAATCAAAAAGGGGGAAATGTGAGAGTCAATGTTTGGACAATTGGTATAAAAAATATGGATACAATATGGCAGAAGGTGGGAGAAGGTGGCCTCCCCTACAAATGCAATATGCTCAATGAAAGAATGTTTTACATGGGCATGTCAACAGTCAGCCTAATCTGAAAACCCAACCATCAAATGCCAGATGAGGAGTGCAGAAATGCCAAGAAACATATCAAGAGGTAAAGAGATCCAATAAAAAAAAAAACTTCCATCTTGTGGCAGTTTTATGAAAAGGATTAACATAGAAATCAGGGGCTAATAATGAGAGAATACAAATTACTGTAGAAAGTGATGATTAGTGATAATAATTGTTCAAGAAAACATGTGTGTCACCTGCCTCTGAATGATAATTTAGTTTTCACTAATGAATAATTCAAGTACCAAAGCTTAGAACCGACCCTTTGTTGTCATTATTTCCTTAGTCAGACTAACAGGAGAGGGCAGTGACTGAACAGACCCCCAGACTGACCTGTTCCTTACAAGCAGTTTCTTCTGTGTCACTGACTGCCTGGACATGCTAGCTAAGGCATGAAAATCAATCTCTCTCTCTCTCTCTCTCTCTCTGTGTGTGTGTGTGTGTGTGTGTGTGTGTGTGTGTGTGTGTAACATTTCCTGTTATCTTCTGGATTTCCAGAAGAGAGAGAAAAGCAAGAGTGTAGAAGTAAGAGAAAGAGAAAGGAAAGAGGATCAGAAAATGAACAAGGAGAAAGGAAAGTGGGAAGAAAGAAAAGAAATTTAAAGAAGAAGAAGAAAAAAAAACACTCAGAAGTCAACATATGAAAGTCTCCTCTCTCCACATGTTAAATGCATTGAGGAAACTTCTACTTAGTTTTAGAAGTGTTCATGGAGTCTCACCAATTAGATCTTACAGAAAGTCTTTTTTGTTGCTCAATGTTAAATTCTCAAGGTTTTTTAATAAACAAATTAAGCAGTCTATTAGGTGTTATGATTTCAGAGACAGTGATTTAAAAAGTATTCTATCTTCTTTCTTCTCTGGAAATTCTAGTCTTTGCTTTTCTTTCTAATTTGGTAAAATGTAAATATCTCTAGGAGATAAACAATATAAATCTTTTACACTTTAGTATGAATCTTTATGTGGTACTTGACATCTGAAACATAGCAAGTACTGAGGATTGAGCCCAGGGCTTTTTGCATGCCAGGTATTCACTGTAGCACTGAGCCATACCCCCAGCCCTATCAGATGCTTTCCTACAAATGATTGAAGTAGCAAGGAAAGCCAGACACAGGATGCCTAAAGAAAGGCTGGCGGGCCAGGCGTGATCTCACACACCTTTATTGCCAGTACTTGGGAGTCTGGTACAGGAAGATCACAGGTTTGAAGCCAGCCTCAGCAACTTAGCAATAGCCTGTTTCAAAAAAAATAAATAAATAAAAAGGATTGGGAGTGTAGCTCAGAGGTAGAATACCCCTAGGTTCAATCCCCAGTACCACAAAAAAGAAAAAAGGAAGGAAGGAAAGAAAGAAGGAAGGAAGGCCAGTGGGGGGGGGGGCGTGAAAACAAGTAGAGAAAAACTAGATGTACTGCAGTTAATTTTCCCTGACTTTGTAGTTTTGCCTAAAAAGATAACTATCACTGCATCGCTCTAACCAGTGAGGGAGGGAATCATGTCAATTGTCTTTGTATACATAGCACCAACCATAGAGCAGCCATTCTATAGATGTTTGCTGAATTAATAAATAAATGAATTCAAGTTTTCAACAACTAATATATAGTTGGGTTTTGTAGCATCTATACATAATGTGATCTCTTCTAGGAGATTGTCTTCTGTGAGGCATGGGATAGGCAAAAAGTAGCTACTCCTCTGCTTTAATTTCTTTTTTTCTTTCTTTTTTTTTTTTTTTTTTTTGCAGAACTGGAGATTGAACCCAGGGGCATTTTACCTCGAAGCTACACCCCAGCCCTATTTTTTATTCTTTATTTTGAAACAGGGTCTCACTAGGTTGCAGGGGGTCTCACTAAGTAGCTGAGGCTGGCTGTGAACCCGGATCCTCCGGTCTCAGCCTCCCAAGTACTGGGATTACAAGCGTGTGCCACCACGCCCGGCTTCCTCTGCTTTAATTTCTAAACAAGGTTTTTGTTTCAGGTTAAGAAATTTATTGTGCTACTGGAAAAGCAGACCACAACAGGTAATTTTGTGCCTGTGTGTGTGTGTGTGTGTGTGTGTGTGTGTGTGTGTGTTATAGTAAAAGATGGCTAATGATTAAGATATCCAAAGATGATCTGCATTATAGATAAATATATTTAATCATTTATTTAGTATTTACTAAGTACCTGTGGTGAGAAAGGAATGCAAAGTTCCTGGCCTCTTAGTGTTTATTCTAGTAAAGAGAGAGAGAGAGAAAAAGATTAAACAAATATAGAAACAAAACTCTTTCAGATTGTTATATATTCTATTTTTAAAATATGAGCATGACAGAGAATAACTTATGGCATAGTAGGTTATTGAACCAGTTTAACCCAGGAATGTTTTCTGAGAATGTGGTAGGAAGGATGTAGATTTGTTTATTTCTGGAAGAAGTATTCCAGCCGGGCGTGGTGGCACACGCTTGTAATCCCAGTACTTGGGAGGCTGAGACAGGAGGATCTGGGTTCGTGGCCAGCCTCAGCTACCTAGTGAGGTCCTCCGCAACTTAATGAGACCCTGTTTCAAAATAAAAAATAAAAAACAGGGCTGGGGGTGTAGCTCAGAGGTAGCATGCCCCTGGTTCCATCCCCAGTTCCGCAGAAAAAAAAAAGTATTCCAGGCACAGGGAACATCAATTATAAAGGATATGAGGAAAGGGCTCTGAGAGTAGAAAGATTTTAACATAGGAGGAGAGTGGTCTTTCTAACACAAGCCAAATAAATTAAACAGTTATTGAATGCTCTTTTAAAATTTAGTATCTAAGAGTTAGAAACTGGTCTTCCAAATTGTCTAAATTCTAAATCTGTCTTTGCTATTTTTTTTAATTCAGCTGTTTTGTGTTCCAGAGCTGATTAGGTTCTAGTTCTTCTTTCCCTAATGGGCTTTCTCCATAATTGCAATAATGAGTTTTTAAGCTTGTAAGAGAGGCCAGCCTTGAAAGAGTAAGCTTCTGAGGTATGATTATTCAGACATTACTTGAAGTTAGACAACAAGAGCCAGAGTATTCTCTCCAAACATGTTCATTAGAATTCATATCTGAACTGAGAAGCTTGGAGGAGTCCTGGCCTAAAATTTGGACATTAACACATTTCCAACCATCAATATATTAGCATGGATGCATTTTATCAAATGACCCAATAATCACTCTAGAAAGCAAAGAGTAGGGCCTTCAAACACCATAATAAAGATATGCATTTGTTGATGAAGGAGAAAAGCAAGAAAAACTCAGTACATGATAAGTGATGAAGACAAAGCTTTGTGCTCAAGACTCTGGCCATCCTAAATAGTGGTTCTAGTGCATTTTTACATGAAAGAATACATGCTTCCTTGCTACAATAGAATCAGTGAGAATACAAAGCAAAGGAGCATTTCTCCCCCAGGGCTATGATAAACTATATTTTCCTTATGATTGTGTCTCACAGCTGATTGTGTCTTACCAGACTTTTTTTTCTATTTTATGTGTGTGTGTGTGTGTGTGTGTGTGTGTGTGTGTGTGGTACCGGGGATGGAACCCAGAGGCATTCTACCTCCGAGCTATTCCCCAACCCTATTTTTTATTCTTTATTTTGAAACAGGGTTTCTCTAAGTTGCAGAGGGCCTCACTAGGTAGCTGAGGCTGGCGGCGAACCTGGATCCTCCAGTCTCAGCCTCCCAAGTACTGGGATTACAAGCGTGGGGCACCACGCCCAGCTCTTACCAGACTTTGTATTTCCTTGGTTTTAAAAGTGGTTGCAATGCTAAATACATTAAAATGGAAACTTTAAAATGTTAATTTTTATACTATGGTGTCATATATTTAATTCGATGATACCCTAATAATAAATCTAATGTGACTAAAACAATAGCTTAAAAACATTTTCATAAAAGACCTTCTTTGGGATGGCACATATTGTTGTGAACGGTTGCCAGTCAGGGGAAATGGTATTCAAATTGGCATATTGTCCTCAGTTGAAAATACGGTCTTTTTTTTTCAAAAATATCATTTGGGAGAAAAAAATAGAAAATGAGGTTCATTTTTTCATGTATCTCAGAAATAGATTCCAAGGACAAAATGGATGGGAGGAAGAAAACAGGGAAAAGGAGAAGAAAAAGAAAGAGGAGAAATAAAGAAGAAGAAAAGGAGGAAGGACAAAGAGAAAAAGAATCCAAATATATTGTTGGAAGAGGCTTTATTCAAATAAGTACATAATCTCCCAGATGAATACTTTGCATATTTTGACACATTTATTTAAAAATTTAAATTTTTACTTTATTATCACATGTCATGATGCATAGCTAGAGGATGAATCTTTGTAATTTTATTCTTTTTGTCTTAAATATACAGATTCTCCATATCAGAACTAACAAAATTAAAAGTAATTTTTTAAAATTACGAAACCTCATTCAACTGTTATTTTCTTTGTGTATTGGCATGATTGGTCTATTGCCAATGACTTTTTAATCTTTAGTCCTGGTAGTTGATTCCCCTCTTTATATCCTTCCACTATGTCTTTTGCAATTCTAACCTCAGATTTAAAAAATAAATAAATAAACTGGCAAGGAGAGGAGCAAAATGTTTGGATCTCTTGCAGTTATGAAGGTATGATCAAAATGAGGCAGAGACTGCTGGAAGTAACATGGCACAGGATTCCCTCTGCCCCTGTGAAGAACACTGATTCAATGGGATGAGAACACAGATCTGTCTCAAGCGTTCTACACTGATCATTAGCTCTATCTTAGCTGCTCACAGCTTCTGCTCCTGCTTCTTAACTACAGCTTTCTCTTTGAATGGGCAACCAAGAACCAAAGTTTAGAGGTGCACTGGAGACTTGAGCCCTCACCTGAAACAGCTTTCACCGAGGGGTCAAGAGGATGCCTTCAAACTCTGCCCCTGCCACTTACTAGTTCTGTACCTGTGTACAACTCATTTAATGTCTCTGTGCCTCAGCTTTTACATTGCAAGGAAAGAGGGAGGGAAGGAAGGTGGGAGGGAAGGAGAGAGGGAGAGAAAAGAAGAAAACGATCTTACATGGTTGTTGTGAGACTTAATGAGAAAATAATATACAGCACTTAGCTCAATGTCTAGTGCTTAAAAATTATTAAGTAAATGGCAACTACATTACTTAGCTCACAAGCCAAATACTTTCCAGATATGGTTTTTAAAAATCAACAGAAGCAAAAACTAAGTCAAGTGAAAACAATTTGTTTTGCATCAACAGAAATATACCGGCAGGCAAATTCTGTCATATGCATACTTTTATGGTTCTTTTAAATCAGTCCTGAAAAGAAAAAGATTTATAATGTGTTTTCAGGGGTGGGGGCAAGAAATATATGAGGGAAATCACCTTAAAAAGAATCAAGTTCATTGAAGTTCCCCAGCAGATGGGGAAACTGAGGCCAGGAGGTGACTATCACTCACCTACTCTCAGGAGCCCATGGACAAAGGTCTCCAGGGCTTCGCCTTCCCTGAGACCAGCCCACCTTCTCTCAACCCAAGAGCCTTAGTCAGGAAGAGCACAGGGTTCTCTGGGCCCGCCAAGCTTGGAGACCCGAATTTGTTCTGGGAGTCCCAGCCCATAGCTCCCCCGCCAGCCCAGGGTGTCCTAAACGTGTCTTTGGAACCGCACTGTGGAGTTCCACTCTTAATGTTTTCCTGCCCGATCAACTCCAGGGATGGGCTGACCAGCAAATAGAGGAAATTCAACCGGAGGAAAGTTGACAGCGCCATTGTGAGGGTATAAAACCTCCCGCAGGAAGTTTCGGGCAGCTCATGGGAATTTTTCTTAAGGTCCCATTCACAATGTCCAGGCCAGGCACTCGGTACGGTCCTCCCTCCTTCAAAAGTTTCTCAACAGAAATCTAAGTTGACGCCGTTCGGTTCCCAAGACTTACACAAACCGCGCTGGGAATCAACAAAATAAACTTCAATCGCCGCTCAGATCATCATCATCTTCATCACGTGCGTGGACTATGACAACGAGGTTAAAACAGGCAGAGAAAGATGCACTTTCAGGCACCCCCAGTCTCCAGGGGGTCCTCCTCCCCACCCTCCATCCAGACACTAAAATTTTGCAATTTGAGAAAAAGAAAAGAGAGTAAAAGATAAAACAGATTGCGAGGCTTTTCAGATTATATTTATGACCTAACTAGCTTAAATACTCCAAATTTATTGTCTAAATCGCTGCGCACATAAAATCTATAACTCTAGCTAAAAAGAAAGAAAGAGATGCTGGGGGCCAGGAGGAAAACGCAGCAGCTCCCTTGAGCAGGACTCGGGGCCACGAGAGTAGCCGACGCCCTCCGCTGCGCCCCAGGCTCGCCGGGTCTTGGGCGTCCTGCGCGGGCGACACCGTCCCCAGGGCGGCGCATCGCCTGTTATCCCAGATTTCAGATATTTTTCAAAATACCCAATAAGTTGTTTGGAAAAGGCTTAGGATCCTATTCCCAGCGTGAGGACGCCCGGGGAGTAAAAGAGTAGAGATTCTCTGCGTCTGTGTCTTGCCGTCCCTGCCCGCAGCTGAGGGACCAGATAGAGGGGAGACTCCTGCAGGCTAGGTTCTCAGAGGCTCGGGGTCAACTATTCGAGTCCAATCTTACTGGGGAAAACAATCCTGAGCGTGAACCATTTGAGAAGAGGGCAATTCCTTTACTAGCCGTGACCCGCTGCTTGGTGTTGTAAAAGGGGAAATAAACCCGGTCACCTCTACCTTGGTGGAGACCTGCCAGGACCTGGGATAGTAACCCGGGCCTCGGAGCCACCGAACGCCCACATCGCTCTACTTTGACTCTCTGGAGGACACGCTTGGGGCGGTTCTTCATCGGTGCCACTGAGGAAGGCTGCTGTAGAGCGCCGCCAGCAAGGGTGAAACCGGCACGTCCGGGCCTGAGGTGGCCCGGGCCTGCTGCGCTCAGGTGTGCCCTTGGTGAGCCCCACTGAGGAAGGCTGCTGTAGAGCGCCACCAGCAAGGGTGGAAGCGGAACGTCCGGGCCTGAGGTGGCCGGGGCCTGCTGCGCTCAGGTGTGCCCTTGGTGAGCCCCAGTTTACAAAGGGAAGAAGAGTGGTCACTCTGCACTCCGGAGGGTGGCAGGATGAAAAGGCAAGCCACGTGGTCATAGGTGAGTCCCCAAGTTCGCGAGGACCCAAACCAGGCGGGACTGCCTTTGGGAGACTGCAGGAACCTGCGCACAACTCTTTCTCCGTCTCTGGTCCCCTGGCCTCAGGTGTGCGGGTGCCTCGCCATCAGGTGGAGCCAGGTGTGACCCATGCCATTTCCCGGGGGACACCGAAGTGAAGAAATGGAGGCAGGCGCGCGATTCACCCTCGCTTGGGGCGCCGCCCGTGTTTCTGATTTGATTCAAAGTTGGTGAGCTTTCCCCTGGGGAGGGGCCGGTTATAGGGAGCTCCTGGGGTGCGGTGGGAGGACAAGGAAAACACCTTTCCTTTCCGATGCACTATTGCGATGCGTGCGGGTCATACCTGGGCACTTTTTAATTGAACACTGTTTTGTTTACTGGTTAGTTTACTGAAGAGAATATTTCATAAACTTAAAATTCGGTTTTATCTATTAAATTGTATTTTTGTTGTCACATATTTTTAAGCCTGGAGGCTCAGTCTTTTCTCCTTGATCCACATGGAAATACAGCTGTTTGAAATCTTTGGTATCTGTGGGTTCACTTTCTTCGCTCCCTCCTTCTCCAGCCGGGGTACAGTTTCTCTCACTGCGATCTGACAGCCCCGAAGTAGCCATTAGGCCGTCTCATTCACAGGGAACCCTTAATTTCTCTGGCCCAGATAGAAGGAACCCCCCACCCATCCCATTTGTGGAGCCCATTCCGAGACACAACCACAACCCCAAGGGGCGAGGTTTTCCTCGCAACCGCAGCTTCCGGCCTCTGCGACTCAGTGGGGCCATTTCTGGACTTGAAAAACGGAGAAGGAAAAGTTTGGAGAAAGAATACTAGTCTCCAGCCTCGCCCAGAGCCCAGTTTCGTTCTTCCCTCTCCTCTGGACAACCTGTATATTGTCACCATAGGTAGCTGTCCCCCTGACTCGCTAATACCGCAGTCCCCAAACACAGGGCCCAAGACACGGTTCCTGAGGTGCGTGCGGGCGCCAACAGCAACACTGCGTTCCAGAGTCCCATCCCCAGAGGCGTGGAACGCCCGCGAGCAGCCGGTGCTCAGTCCGCAGAGAGGCTGTGCCCCCTCGCCCCTGAGGGTGGATTTGCGCACCCCAGAACGGCCCGACACAGAGGGAGGAGGGCGACGACCCAGCGGCAGGCTACCGGTGGGGAGGAGATTACCTCTGCGCCTCCACTCTGAGTGGCTAGCAGTGACTAGTAATTCAGGCTTCCACCCTCCGGGGAAGAGTGCCAGGGGAGGAAAGAGACTGAGAAACCCTCAGCGGCCCTTAGGGAAGGGCGAGGGGCAAGGTCAGCCCCGCCACGGGCGGGCGGTGGAACCGGGAGCTCTGGGGCTGCCGCTTGTGGGATTTTATTGGGGCCTCGACAGCTTTCCTATTCTGGGCAGTCTGGGGAACAAGGAAGAACAAAATGAAAACTTTCTTTAAATAATTTTTAAGCCAGGGGAGGGAATGGGAGAATTACCTCGGTCCCTGGTCTGCTTTCAACGCAGCGCGGCGCCAGGACTGTCTTTTCCAAAATAACTTCTGCACTAGTGTTCCTAACTGATGAAATAAGAGGAATGGAAAAATAGGTTATTATACCCTCCTGTACTTTTATTTTGTTTTTATTAAGGGAAAGGGTTCTTTTGTGTTACCGTTGTCCAATTTTTGCAGTTTTTTTTTTGTTGAAGGGCGTGACCTTAGACGCAAACACACCATTTATTCTTTTGTGTTCCTCTTGTTAATCCAACTAATCTTTTTAAAATTTTTCTTTAAAAGCAAGACTAGCTCTCAGAATATGGAGGAACTTTGTTTACAGAATCACATTATGAACACTTTCCCTGAGTGGCTAGAGCTTTGAAATCCCCCTTTTCTCTGGGTTCAGAACCACAGTTCTTTACGCTCACTTTTTAAATGTCTATGTGCTCTCCCTCCCTCCCTCTGAAGAACGGTGAATTACGTGTGTGCGTGCTTAAACCACGTTCGGTTAAGATTTTAGATATATCGGGAGAGCTAAGGCCTCTTGCTCAGACATCAGTTGCCGGCATCCCTTTCCCCCTTTAAGGGGGACTTGTATCCCTTCCAGTCGTGGGATTCCGGAGACTGGGCAGCCGCGTAGGCAGTTTTCCCCGCTACCCTGGCTGGCGGGCCGACTCACTCGCGCTGCATATCCCCTCATGTCCACTAGAGGTCACTGGCCCCTCGCAGCTCGCGGCGCGACCTGCCGCCTCCAGCTCCTGGAGCTCAAATTAACCGCGCGTTAATTAACACCCGAGTCCATCAAGGCGCCTTCCTCAGTACAGTATTCCAGCAAGGCTTATATAGACGACCCAAACCCAGCCAAAGCAAACATCCCCAAACCCAACACTTCCAGCATGTCCAAAATGGGATACAGGCGCCTGAGTAACCCGGGGCAAGGTATCGTGCCGTCGCGCTTTAACTTTTGTTGGGTGGGGCTTGCTAAGTTGCTGCGAAGGCCGCGTTCTCCGTGAGCGCAGGTTCGGCGGGGAGGGCTCCGCTTCCCGGCTCTCGCAGGCTGGGCGGCGCGCGTTCTGGTCCTTCCAGCAAACTGGTCCTCCGAGCGAATTTCTTCAACAGGGTAGCTACCGGGAAGAGGGGCGCAGGTCTACACCGTCCTAAGCGCACACGAATGTAAAGGGAGAAGATTTATTTAGGGCACAAGGAAATGCCCGACGTCTCTGAAATTGGTAGATGAAAGAAAGAAATATAAACGACGACGTTTTTCATGTCTATTGATGCGGAGTGGGGAAGGGGAGGGCGGCGATGGAAACGGACACCAGGAATCGACCCTGGTGATTATAATGCAGGACTAAGGGCGTGCCTGAGATGTCCAGGGAAGGTCTCTGCCTTTTGCTGAGTGTGCATTATTATTATTTCCATAAGAAATGCGAGCTCTTGCTTTTATTTTACATTATTTTTCAACCATAGCCCATAAAGCATTTCCCACTATGGACTGGGGAGACTGAGTCACGTCTCCAGACCCTCAACGAACCCCTTAAGAAATACATTAAACGAAGCCTGGGTTTATTTCAACAGTACTGTCCATGTTCGTGATAATTTTTTAAATCGCCATGGCAAGTTCCTTTAACATGGTGTCCTAGAAGGTAGAGGGGTCACCTCAGGAGCTCTTAGTTCTTTTGGAGAAAAATCTTGGGAACATTAATTCGGGTTCTATCAGGGGTTTACACCCGCTCAAGGTCTTTTGCGTCGATGGGAAGCAGAAAGTTTGGAGAAGACGACTGTGGATTTCCTAGGAGTTTCGGGGGTGATCTTTCTACACGGGATCATGGATGCAGACCCTCAAAGATCTGGGCCTTTGTGAAAACGGGATCCACCGCGTTAACTACCGTTCGCCCCTAACTGCTCAGGAACCGGCAAAAGATGCGTGGTGCGCGCTCTCTGCCGGGATAAGGGTTTTCCTGGGTGTGTTTAATGATGGCCGATTAAAGAAGCCATTGTCCGCCTTCTGGGGAAAGGGGCGGCCCAGGCAGGTTACCGACTACACCCACGTGTTTTGCCACGCCACGGGCACCTCCAAGGTGCGCATCAATTGCACCCAGGGGGCCGGCGGGGGCCGGGTAAGGGCTTCCCCGAGCCTCGCGGCAGGTGAGAGGTCCGCCCTCGATCGCGCCGGAGGGGGCGCCTCGGGGAGCCCGTCCGAGCCCGGGGCGGCGAGGGGCGTCCGACGCCCCCGAGAACCTCTGGCACCTTGAAACATCGCTTTTCTCCTCACAGCCCCTAAGTTACTGAGGAACCGCCCTCGAAGCGCCCCCCTCCAGGATCCAGCCCCACCTTAATTCCAAACGAAGGGCCGGCCTCCAGCCCAAACTTCGTCCCTGCGCCCCTAGGCTCTCGGCTCCGGCGCTGGGGAGCCAGCGTTCCAGGCGGGAACCCGATCCAGCTCTGGCGTCGCACAGGTGTCAGCTTGAGCTGGCATTATGTAATGGATTTGGCAGCCTGGGCTCTTACCAAACGGAATTAAAGAGGGTGGGGTTTTCTCTTTTCTTTTCTTTCCTTTTGCTTTTGACTACATCTGGTGTCAGGTGTACTCGATCTGCTGCACCAGGTGTTATTTGCGGGAAAAGAACACGCGAAATGGCAACGGAGGTCAAAACGCTCCCAGAAGGGGCCGAGGTAGACTGAGGCCCCTGGGGAAGAGCCTCCGGCTCCCCTCCCCTAGCCGCTCACCTGGGGCCGCCGACCATAGCCGCAGGTGTTCTGAATCCCGGGCCTGGAGGGTGCCAAAGCCCCTCTGGTTGAAACTATGGGGTTCCAGCCTGATGACTGTTTGGCTTTTATTAGCCTACTGATCCCCCCCCCCCAGGAACCGGGCTGAGTGCGAGTTTGGATACAAAATGAGGAGATCCAGGTTGCATATACTCACCGAAGGCCCAGAGCCCCTCCTTCATATTGGTAGCATAACCTTTGAGAAGCTGGGGCCCAGGCAGTTCTCTAAAAATAAGCTAAAGGGAGTCTGTCCCCCACCCTATTTAAAATGCTAGACTATGGGGCTCTCACCCAGTAGGATTTTTAAAACACCACCACTTCTGGTGGGCTGTAGAGGGGATTTCGAACACCCTCAGCCTCCATTGTATTAGGTGGGAACAAAATTAAATTTAGGAATGGTGACTTCTTCTCCAAGCTGTCAGTATATTTGTGGACACCAAATTGTTGCCGCCATGGAATTTGATGCTAAGAAAGAGCTGGGTTGAAATCCGTGAGAACTATAGAAGCGTTGGAGCCTTAAAAAGTCAAATGCTGAATTTTGGAGGGCTTAAATTTGTATGATAGAATAACTTTTAAGTTACTAACTAGAAGTCTAAATTTGAATTCCTTCTTGAGTCCTGAAAGGAGCACTCATTAAAGATGATAAAGGTTTAAAAACAAACACCAGGAGAGTTGTGGCAGTAACTATGATGACAGTGGCCAGAGCTAGGTGTCCAAGTAGTTTTTACAGGAGATGTGGGCAAGAATTAGGACTTCCTAATTCGGACTGGTGGATTCAGTCAACACCCCACACCTATAAAGACTTGAGTCCAAATGACACCAATAAAAACATGTCTGTTTGTGGGGTGGCTCCCACTGAGCTGCTACTTTCTTTATGTTGATATTTACATGACTCTCAAGTGCCCTTGTATCTTTGTATTAATTGTAGCACCACCCTGGGCAATGACTAACTACAAATAAAATATGAAAAAAATTGTAGGAGATAAGCAGGGAGAAGGCTAACATCTGTGGATAAAATTTCAAGCAAAGTTTAAACTAGCCCCATTATATATGTCATGGTCCAAACTATTTGGTGGTGAATTATTCTTGCTTTCCCCTGCTGCTGCTGCCCAAGCCATTGATTATCGCAGGAGCCCTCCATGAAAAGAACCAAGGAGCAGCATCTTCCACTCCTACCCCCTTTTTTGAAACACACTAGTGTCTTCATGGATCCCATTTGCTGGATCTCCTCTGCCAGCTAAAGATCCTGTAGTGATCTGGGTAGGGACCAGCCCCAACATGCAGCCATCTGTTCCTGGGAGGAACTTGTCGAGAGAGCTACATTTTCTTGCCAATAGGACAAAATGATTTTGCCAAGAATCAGGTCATGTTTGTAAGTTACCTTTCCCTGTGTGATCACGTGGTGTTTAGAAGGCTGATAAACTGAAAGCACACTCCTCAGGTCCAGGCACCACAGATCCATCCCCAGTTGGGAGTTGTTCTTGATTCCTCCCAAAACGTTCCAGACCTTCCAGAGGGGCAGGCTGTGTTGCTGGGGGACATCAGTGGCTTCTTGGTGTCTGATTCAAGCCTTTGGGTGCATTTCACTAGCAAAGAAGAGAAAAATCTCCCAGGTTGTAGATGATTTTAAAGAGGGGGGAAAAGGAAGGCAATTTATGAAGTTGTATGTTTCAAATATAAAGAAAAGTTTTGCAAATTGCTAAGATCTACTTAAACATAGCCCCAAATTTCTTTTGTCTATCAGATAATCAATTACTTTCTTTTACATGAATGTTCTGTTCTTCAAAGCTGTAGTTTGTGGAACCTCCTCTCCCACTTCTGTAGAACCCAATCGTAAGGCCTCATTAGAACCGAAAACTGCCAATAATTTCAAAGAAAGATAGGCAAACTCTGTAATCTGGTATTCAATAAGCAGGGCAGTTTAATTATTATGCAAGTGTTAAACAATGAAAAATACAGGTTTTAGCTCCACCGTGCCTACGTGCTAAAGCTGACCGTTGCACTTACACAAATACCCGTTTTCTAAACGTACATCTAGCTCATCCACGGAGAACGAACTCAGAAACCGAGCTCCAAACAGCGCGGTTGCGTAGGGGCGATACATGAGGGCGGGGGCACGGATTCGCGCCAGCGTTTGCTCTTGGCACTGGGACCCATGGGTGCAGGCTGGTCTGCGCGTTTCCTGCTTCCTCTCCTATCGCTGTCCTCCAAAAGAATTTTGAAAACTTCACTGGGATTGGCAGAATATGTCTCTCATTTAGTGTACTTCATAACCAGCTCTTTCTGTTGAGGGGAAATATTTTTATTTTCCTTCAACCTCAACTAACTTAATTTTCCAAGAATAACTTCGTTTGTTCCATTTTCCTTCAGAACTATGGTGGACACAAGCTAGTGACATTCTATCATCTTTATTTTGAAATAAGATTTTTCAGTTAAACGGGCCCTTAAACATGCCAAATGTTCGATGGTTTAGTGTTCAGATCTCCTATATGCTACAGGATAGGCGAATAACGGTATAGCAACAATAATCCCTTAACTAAGTGTACAAAATCGCAGTTCACCAAATCATTTTGTGGTCTCGCTGGAGTGGGAGAAGGGAGACGGTTACCGTGACATCGTTGCTATTATTTAAATTAAACTGCTTTGGGAGAACATAATTGTTAATAAAAGCCTTCTTCTCCACGCCCCTCAAGGTTTCCCTTTCCCCTCTGGCGTTTTATGACGTGCCATTCACGGTGAATATAAGCAGAATTATGTCGAGCTTAGTAGCCTACGGTATAAACTATAATGTCGCACCCACAGGTCAGCAAGGAAATGTAGAGGGAAATTACTGTATTTAGGGACAGTTGTTTGAAAAAATATATGTTCAGAGTTTAGATATCGATGTTCAAACTTTTATGAATGTGTGTGTGTGTGTGTACACAGTTTTGTAAATGGGTTGTGTGCACCGTCTGCAGTATCCATATGTTTGTACACTAAATGCTGCCGTGTAATCATTCTAGGGGGCTGGCTTAATGCAGTTAACAGAGGACTAATGGGTCGTCTATGTCGCGAAGCGTGCTCCTATTTTTTAATCTGGTCACGTATTGAAGCAGTGTTGTTCGAATCTGAGGCGTCTACCTTTTATCCTTCGTGGGTGCTCCTGTTCAAGAAAACCATTCCAACCACTTTGGGCTTCCTGTCGTTGCTAAAATGACTTTTCCCTCCCAATTCTTTCTCTGTTACTATTTTTCTTTATCTTTTAGCCTATGTCCATCATTTTAACAAGAATAAACAATCCTTGCGGTATAGAAACTCATTTGAAATGATCCGGTGAGCTCTAGACCGTCCTCACTTCGAAATGTAATCTCAAATACTGGATACATAGAACTTGGTCGTAGCTCAAACTGCGGGAGACGGAGCTACTTTTTTTGTGCCGGATTTTACCTTCTTTTTTGCCTAGAGCGTGCGCCCTGCGCGCGTATATACACACGCGTGCACGCGCATACACACACACACACACACACACACACACACACACTACTCCATAGAATCCGTAGAAACTAGCTGGGTGAGGGGGTGCCCCAATGTGAACAGAGACGCTGGGCGCAGGCTGGACCTGGGCCGCGGGGAAGCCGCCGGGTGAGTGGTGACAGCGCCCCGGGCTACGGCGAAGGTGGGCGCCCGCGGCCAGGGTGAGGACCGCGCAAGCTGTGCGGGCTTCCCGCGCCTGTCTGAGAAGCCGGAGGATGGCCAGGCTCCCGAGAAGGAAATCAAAGTTCCGTAGAGCTTGGAGCACTAGGCAGGCACCCTTGTCCGGGCGAAAGGCCCTCCGCGGTTTGCGCTCGCGCGTGGAGCGGCCTCGGTCTGGGTCTGCCAAGGTGGAAGCCCACGAAGGGGGTCCCGCGTCGCCAGCTTTTGTACCGCCCCGCCAAGGCTGGCCGCGAGCTGACGCACCGGCTCCCCCGAGACGCTGGGGGCGTCGCACTGCAGCTGGGTGGGGAGCAATTTATTCCTCGCCGTCCCACCCCAGCCCATCTTCGGTTACTCCACCCTGCCCCTCCCATCCCTCCTCCTCCTCTTCCTCTTTTACCCACGCCCTCACTACCTTCAGATTCTCCACCTCCTCTCCACCCTCCATTCTCTTCTCTCTCTCTTTCTCTCTCTCTCTCTCTCTCTCTCTCTCCCCCACTCTGTCTCTCTCCCTCCCTCCTCCTCTTCCTCCTCCTCCCCTTTCTCTTCCCTCCCCTCCCGCCTCCTTTCCCGCTCCTTCTCCCCTCCCTCTTTTCTGAATAAGCAAGCTTTTGCCTCTAAAAGTCACAAGTAATCGAGAGAGAGAGAGAGAGAGAGAGAGAGAGAGAGAACTGCTGAGGAGCGGAAGGCTGGAGGGAAATCGGGCACAATGTCTGGGAGAGGAAACTTGATGCTCCTGGGCCACCATTTGCCAGGGCCTCGCTGGAGGTAAGTACATCGGGGGCCCTCTTAGTTCCGTACCTGGCAGGGCTTAGCCCCGCTCCAAAGCCGAGAGAACGGCACCAGTACCCCTGATACTCAGTGATTAAACTGGATGGGGTGTGGGTAGAGGGCGGGCTCCATCCGAGGGTCGGGGCCAAGAAGATACTGTCGCCTGGGAGCTTGGACCTCTGGGGCTCAGGGGCATCCAGTGCGTCCAGCCAGTGTTCTGAACGAGCGACTGCGGGGGGGGGGTGTCCTAGCTATCCGATTTCCCTCCCTATGCCTAGCTTTCCACAGCTCCGCTCCTTTACACACCCGTGTGCAAAGAGCTCCTGTACGGTCTTGAGTGAGAATGTGCACCTCTCTTCTAAGTTTGCCAAGGCGGGGGCTGCGCAGTTCTGCCATTACCTGGATCCTAGACTAGGAACCCTAGACTTAGTAGAAAATTGATCTTTTCCCCCTTTTTTCTTAAAAAATTGACTTTAACGAAAAATTGTATGTAGTCAAAAAGATTATTGGATTACCATGTGTGATCAGCTGCTGCTGACCTACCAATAAGCATTTTAAACATACGCACATTCACGCGCCCCCGCCCACCACACACACACCCGGGGCTCTGTGCAATGAGTAAGGCCGTCATAAGTTACCAAAAATTCAGAGGGAGTCACAAGGGCTTTAAAATGTGTAAAGGCTGTGTACGTGTCCTCCCTGTGTGCAGAGAGCAGGGCGGGGCAGAGGGAGCACGCGTGGGCTGGGCGTTTTCTCTGTGCCTGTGTGTTTCGTGTGTTGTCAGCTGGCTCTGGTTTCTAAGCGCTGAGCGTTGCCAAAGGCGGGGGCCGTTATCCACCATCCACCATCCACCTCGGCTCCCTAGTGTCGAAACAGGACTCATTTGTTTGGTGCAGAGCGGTGTCGACCTAGAAGAGACTGAAGTGTGGTTAGGTCGGCCCCCTGCCATCCATTACACCTGCGGCAGATGGCTCAAGTGGTAGAATGGTTTTGTTTGCCAGGGATCAAGAAGGGAGGAGGGGGAAGCTAAAGCCTGGCCCCACTCAAAAGAAGTACCATAAAGAGCCAGAGAAATGAAAAAGGCCATATTCCTGCCATCCAAGCAACAATGTTGCTGCCTTCCATGAGTGAACCTGAATACATTAGTGACCTTGGTGCCTGGCCCCAACTGGTGCTGCGCAGTATTTTAGGACCACTATTTTCAAATGTATTTTTGTATGAAATGTTTTTTCCTCCGGACACACACTCTCTCTCTCTCTCTCTCTTTCTCTCTCTCTCTCTCTCTCTCTCTCTCTCTCCCTCTCTCCTCTTTCCAACTAGATGCACACAGGTGTCCTTGACGCTCCACTCCCTGAAGCCAGACATCAGGGAGCTCCCGCAGATTCATGGAAGCTGGAAGGGAGGTCCCTCCAAACGCAAGGTGCCTCTCCTCTTCCCAAGAGCTTCCTTGAAAGATACTGCCAGCTTCCACACACACGTGCTCCCTCCATAGACGACCACCTAGCTGGGATCTAACCAGATATCAAATGTATCCGTCTCATTTTCACATACAATTATGTGCGTTTCTGATCAGTGTTCCCATCCTTGTATTCCTTCCTTCTTTCATACTACTCAACAAGCAGGAAAGGAAGTACACAGGCCCTCCATAGCAAGCCCAGAGGGAGGGCAGGTGTGACAAAGAACACAGACACAGTCTAGTGACAGTTTAACTTGTTTTAATTCTCTTGCTAAATAAAGGAAATTAAAAGACATATATCAAGGAAGACCTAATCAGACCGAAAAGCCTTGTTTTTACCCTTACTTCACACACACACACACACACACACACACACACACACCACTGTAATATCCATACATATTTTCTCTATATATGCTTATATTTATAGATATATATTCATATTTCTTGTGAAATAAGAAATAATCTCACTGACCTAATTTTCTGTTCTAAATCAAGAAACACTCCTTTAACTAGGGCTTAATATGCTAATGTTTTGGGGGTGATTAGTATGCAGAGAAATTCCACCATTTTGGTACATAAATTCTATTTTTCTATAGTCCTCAATGCCAAATGCCAAATCAACAACTTTTAGAACTAAACCAAAGACTATCAAACAATGGGAACCAATTCTAGCTAATATTTTGGAATCACAAATGAAGATACATTCTAAAAGCCAAAAGGAAAAGAAAAATCCAACTCCTGCATTTTTCAAGGTGCTTTCAATATCCTACGAAACCTTTGAACTGGGTTTGGTTGATGGGTGCTTGTTGTATGCTCAGTGTAATTTAGTTTTTCTATAACCATTTTCCTTTCCCATGAAGGTTTTCATTTTTCAAGGAGAAAGTTGACTCTGATATGCAGTAGGGTGCAAGATTCACTAAGATAAGTGCCTGTTTTATTCATTATTGGTAATACAGGTTTATTCATACATGATGGAAACTCCTAAGGGTCTGTTCTAGTATGTGAATTCTTATATTAACAGAACACATTCAGATACACTTGCAGAAAAAATTGAAGTAGAAAAATACATACAAAACTGGGTTGAGGAGCAGGCTTCTTGAGCCCATTAGAGATTTTTAAAAATAGTAATAAAAGAGGAAGAGAAATGATCTAAAATGCTTGACTTTTAGGGGCAATAGGTTTCTAATTCTATTTTTAAATAAAATTCAATTTACAAACTTTAGCAATAGTAGAGAATGAAGGAAAAAATTTAGCTCTAACAAGGTTCACCTTCCCATACACCCTTTCTACTCAAAACACCTTAGACCCTAGTTCTAACCAGTATTTAAAGCCAAGGAAAATAATTTATAAGATGAACTCCTGAACTGTGAATGAAAATATTTTCTTTAAGAAAATCTGGAATTTGTTAATGAGTTGTATTTTAAATGGAAATTTCAAGGATTCAAACTAGTTAAATACTCCAATCTTTTGAGGGGAAGGAATATTTTTAAATATTTGAGCAGCTTATTATCAGAATCACAATCGGGTTTCTGAGGCACAAGTACCTGGCACAGGAAAAGGAGACATATAGAGGACTAAGGGGAGCTGAGGGCCCTCCCTCCTCCATGTAGCTGGGACCACCTACATCACATCTTCTTTTCACATGAAATGGCTATTTGCCATTTTACAGAAGACTCATGAAGCAAAGTGAGTCTGGAATACATGAATTGGTTTCTTTCCATCCTTGTCTTTGCTAGGTTTTCCTCAGGCCTTGTCATCCCTTCACACCCTCTCCTACACCCAAGGCATTTAGCAGGATATGTGTATGTGCATATATATATGCATATGTGTATACATGTATCTGTGTATATGTATAAATACATATGCATATGTATGTGTGTGCATATATGCACCTCAAAATAAGTACTTTAAATATATATATTATATATACTTTGATATGTATGCCTTAAATATATATGTATACTGTTAGTTCTCAAAAACAACACCAACACTCCAAATGTGCCTTTACTTCAAGTGTAATTAATAATACCATAATTCTTAAAGAAAACTGCCAAATCTCAATCCCTGGTGGAGGTGCGGGAGCGCTAACAGCGTCCTAAAGAGGCCAACAGGAGGGCTCAACCGGTTAGATTGCCTGATGAGCCTGGCATTTGTGAAGATAGCACATTTAGTTGGTGCTGCAATTGGGGGGTGGTGGTAAAGAGGTCTAGATCGTGAACCCACGGAAGTCAGAACTCCAACTTCTGCCTGGGTCTCTTAAAACCAAGGAACTGTGGCCAATTGAGTCTGTGGGTCCCTCTAGTTCTCCTGAAGAAAGTATCTCTCTGCCTGGAGGGTGTGCGTGTGCGTGTATGTTGAGTCCCGTTCTGTACCCCTTTAGGGTACTAGAAGTTCGGGCTTTGCTTTTCCGGCGGCGAGCAAGGCCAAAAGAGGTCCTGAGAGCCTTGGGCGCAGGGTCCCGCGGTCTCCCAGATCCACGCAGCCTGGCATCTCCAGTCCAAGGCTGCCCCCGACGGCCCAGGCGCGGTGGCCGTGTAGCCAGTAGGTGTCGCTGTTTCCCTGTCGGCGGTAGCCAGGAGCCCGGCGCTGGCCCCTAGCACCATTCAGACACCGCGCCCCGTGGGTGGGTTCACAGACCCACTAGAGCTCGGGTGATAAGGCCGTTCCCTGCACCCCCTTCTCGGGACTGTGCCCTTGCTCACCTGGCCACGACCGTAGCGACATTGGTCGGCCTAGGGGAGCGCATTTGAGAGAAAGAGAGACAGACAGACGCAGCTGTTGGGGAGAAACGCGGGGCCCCGACGGAAGCGGCTCAAAACCGGCTTCTTTTGCCGGCTCTCCTTGTTTCTCTTCACGTGCCAAGGGCGACGGTGTTGAGCACATCCTGGTAAAATCCCGAGCTGGGGAATTCAACCTGGGCCCCATATTGCCTTTAAAAATAAACAGGAGGTTGAAATCCTAGCTTCGTGGGAGCTAGTCACAGAAAGAGTGGATCGGTTTCAATATTCTTGCCTCGAAAGAAAGAAGGGAAGAATAGAAAAGAAAAAGAGAAAGAAAGGGAAAGGGAAAGAAAAGGAAAGAAACCTGGGCCTGGGCACATGCGTAAACTACATACCATCTTGTACATATGTAGGCAGGGAGAAATGTCGGGTGACGGCGATTGTCTCCCCCTCCCCTGGTCCAGGAAGGAGTCAGTGTTTGGAATGTGTTTGCCTTCCCCCAAAGCATTGCTCGCCAAGTATTAATCCCCTTCGGAAACCTAGCGGTTAGTACGTTTTTGGAATCTGTATTAAAATTCTAGGTACTGAGAATCCTGCGCCTTCTCCGGCGTCCTGCGGCGTCCTGACTTGGGCCTCAGTATGCGGTGTAAGAGATTATTAATCAGAGGCGTTCTTTTTGTGTGTGTTTCAAAAGGAGGGCGTTTGGCTTATGAATACCGAGAGGGACATTTACAATGGGTACATCCTATAGGTGACTGGAGATTTTATTATGATTTGGATTGTTTTGTATAGGGAAATCACGGCTCTGATTTGAAGATGGGGAGGAGGGACGGCATTGAATACGCTAAATTCAGAACCTGGCGTTATTGAGTTAGTATGCAAACTGGAATTGGCTATGTGTTAAATTAACGTTTAAAATAAAATTAAAGTTTACAGTAATTTTTAAAGCCCCACAATTTATTTGTATTTTTGGTAAAAGTAATAAATTCGCGAAGAGGGAAAACCTAACAAATATCGAACCAGAAGAAAAAACTCAATTTTAAGTCAAAAGTACATCGGAAAACATTTTGTTCTGGACTCTGGACTGCAGTCTCACTGTCTTGGAGGACGTGCCTGTACAAGGGACTGAGTCTTTAAGGCAAGCCTTGATTTTTAACGTGAGGTGGCCACTTTCATCTTTAAATATCATGCCTTTTGCTATGTTGCATTAAATCGACTCCTTTCTGTTAAGTCTTATATCTGTTATACAATTCTAAATAATTATTTCTGATTGAGATGGCAAATTAATCATTGGGTGACATGGGGGGGCGGACACGTCTAACTGGAGGTTGTGAAGTTCAGTGAGGTGGTATTTTCAGCTTTGAAAAGTCCAAATTCGGATATTTGGGTATTTCTCCTCCTCCCCTCATTTCCCCAGCTCGTCCCCATTTTACTCTTTCACTCCGGGAAAGGGAACCGGTGGGATCCCTTTCTCCCCTTTCTCTGTCTTTCTCATCTCGGTCCTCTCTCTCCTCTCTACAGTGCCTCTCTGCCTTTCCTCTAGCTTCTTCTCCTCTCTTCTTTCTCTCTTCCTCCCTCCTCTAATTTATTATCTGATTCTATCAGTCAAGTTAATATAAAAGTAGACAAGTGGGAGGCCCAGCACCCTTATCCGGTCCTCTCCCTTTCGCGCGTAGGGCACTTTGGGGAGGTGTCGGTCGCTGCTTGGATGCCCGCCGAAGTGGTGGCCCTCGGTGCCGGGCACGCTGCTGGCGGAGGAGTTGGGGTCTGCGCGCGGTTGCGGGGCTTATTCAAATACCGCCCGCTGCTGCTGTGATTCGCAGGGACTGGGCCTCCATATGGTAATGCGGGGCGGGGGCGGGGGAGGGGTGGGGGTGAGGGCTGGTGGGAGGGGGCTCCGGCACCGCGCTCGGCTGCCGGGCTGGGACAGAGCACCCGGGCTCGCGGCAGCGGCGGCAGCGGCGCTACCCACCCTCTGCCACAACATCCAGAGAGCCAGCAAGCCACCAAGCCATGGGCCCTAGGGGTAAGCCATAGCGCGCACACGGCAGCGAAGGTGACGATTCACACACTTCGGGTTACTACCATGCACCAATAAGGGAGATTAGAAACAGAAAAGGAGATTACAGAGAGATCAGAGATAAGAGGTGTACCTCTCTGTGTCCCTTGTCACATCGCGCGCGCGCGCGCGCGCACACACACACACACACACACACGCATCTGTACACACATGCATGCTCAGACAGCCGTACATACACACATTCCTTGCTACTGCCATCTAAATATATGCACCGACACTCTATGCCCTGCAACGTGGCCGGTGTGTTTGTCCTGATCCTGCATAGAGGCTGGCAGGTATGTTCCAGAGTCCAGGCTGTACAAACAGCCACACACAATTTAACTGCAGCCAAACTCAGAGACATTTAGCCTGCGGAATTGTTTCACTCAAGCCTGGTGCCCCCCAGAAACCGGCAATTCTCTAACCAGTTGTGGACTCCTGCAGTTATTCACAAAATGTGCTGAAAATAGTAATTTTGCTATATATGGCAAGGTAAGGGCGAACCCGAAGAATGAGTGTGTTTCCATTTTTTAATGTTTTACGTGTAGCCATCTGACTACTTTTTATTGGGCAACATATCATATGAGCACTTTGGTATAGGCTTGAAAAACTACAGCTAGAGGTAAGGCTGGAAATGCCATAAGAATTTAGATTGCTAAAAATGGATGCTGGAGAGTCCGGCATGAAAGATGGCATACAGCTGCAGATCTGAAACGGGGGAAATACACGTGAATATTTATATATGAAAGCCACTGGGGAGGGCTGAGTCTTGCCCTGAGTATTGGTGCAGGTAAGTCGTTCATAAGAAAACTAATTACCTGTGCATGTACTTGTACTTGTTTAATTGAATAAGCTGCATGTGTGCATATTTTCTGTTCTTTGTGGCTATGGAATTACAGATTGAGTCTTTTTAAAGTGATAGTTTTGGGGACATTTTAAAAGTGAAATTTATATATGTATATATTCAAAAGCCATCATGCTAAACAGCTATATTGCCAGAAAGGAAAATCCGATCTTATAAACAAGACTACCATTGCTTGAAATCCAACTCAAGGCCTGTATATTTTAGGGCACATCAACTGGCTTAACATAGTCAACTGTTTTGTTTGTGTATTTGTTTTCATTTCAAGTCAAGAATTAAGGATGCTTTTCAATCAAGATAATGTCTCCATCCATATTAAGAGAAGAATAAAACAGTAAATTTTGAATGCAGCAGATATGGTACAACATACAACATGGTTGAAAATGTCTTCCTTGCCGAAGGCTGTCCATTGCTGTGTCTACACATTTTAAAATAGATTTTTTTTTTACAATAAGAAATGCTAGAGAGCAATAGGGCGGTGAATGCCGCATCTCTGTTAATCAGCACAAAAATTATTTTGAAATCTCTGGAATCACTTCATTTATACATACATTATCTCAAATGCACTGGCCCCGAACTGTGTTTCTGCTAATATGAAGTTAATTAGACAATCAAACTTTGAGCCTTGAACGATGGGCACTATATACAGTCAATGAAGGGGTATGTCAGGAAAGAAAAAAATGTCTTTTCTTTATAACCAAACTACAGCTGGCATTGCATACGTGACAGATGTGCATGTCTGTAATCTTAAATAAACAGAAGCAGGGAGGCAACTGTGTATATTATCTAGCTAGCAACAGCAGCAGACACTCGCCAAAAAATAGACAGACAGAAAGGGACAACAGATACAGATAGACATAACAAAATAGCAAAAGGGGGGAGGGGAATCAATAAAACGATACAACCTGAAATTTTTACAAATTAAAATGCAAATATATCTTTACATATGCATCAGTATTAAAATAATGCACTCTGGAACCCACAAGAGCGGGAGCAAGAAGAGGAGGAGGAGGAG
>PVJS01022473.1:0-30486 GCA_004027185.1 Glis glis
AAAAAAAAAAAAAAAAAAAAAAAAAAAAAAAAAAACTTGTTCTAGATCTTAGTAGCAGAACACAGCACTACTAATGCATCTAATTTATTCTTAATTTCAAAATACCTTAAGAATGAAACAGATTTCAAAAAATATAAAAATATAGGAATCCGTAATGGTTCTTATTTAAGTTCAGTTGTGGGAATATCTTAATTTCATTATTATGCTTTGTAACTCACATCTGTTACACATACTCTTCTGTAGGTAAATGATATTTCATAATAAAAATGGAAAACTAGCCAGTATTGCCTGTAATTCCAGTACCTGGGAGGCTGAGACAGAAGCTCGCAAGTTCGAAGCCAGCCTCGGCAACTTTAGTGAGGCTCTCAGCAACTTAGCGAGACCCTGTTCCCAAATAAAAAATAAAGTAGGGTTGGAGGTGTAGCTCAGAGTTAGAATGCTCCTGAGTTCAATCCCCAACAACACACACACACACACAGGAAAAATAACTCCATTAGGTAAATATGGGCTATTTTGCATAATAATAAACATTAGTTAGGTACTATATTTTATTTTATTTATTTTTTTGTGGTACTGGGGATTGAACCCAGGGGCATTTTACACTCCGAGCTACACCCCCAGCCCTTTTTTTATTCTTTATTTTGAAACAGGGTCTCACTAAGTTGCGGAGGGCCTCACTAAGTAGCTGAGGCTGGCCATGAACCCGGATCCTCCGGTCTCAGTCTCCCAAGTACTGGGATTACAAGCATGTGCCACCACACCAGGCTTTAGGTACTGTATTTTAAAAACTATCCAAGAGAAATGAAAAATATAGAAAATTTATTTGTTCCCAATTATTCAAGCTACCTCAAAGTAAAATGCCAAATTTCTGAGGTTGGATACCTGGGTACCTGCAATAGGTTGAACTGCATCCCCTGAAAATTTACATATTAAAGTCCTAACCCTCAGTATCTTAGAATGTGAACCTATTTGGAAACAGTCATTGCAGATGTGATTAGTAGGATGGGCCCTAATCCAATGGAACTGGTATCCTTAAAACAGGAGAAATATGGACACAGAATTGTACACAAAGAGAATGCTATATGAAGACTGGAGGTTGCTGTCACAAGCCATAGTACTACCAGAAGAGGGCTGGAAGAGGTCCTTCCCTAATGCCTTCAGAGACAGCATGGCCTGCCCATGCCTTGGTTTCAGATTTCAGGCCTGCAGAGTGTGAGCCAATACCCTATTGTGTAAGTTTCTGTGAAATCAATGGGTTTGTAGTGCTCTATTATGGCAGCCCCAGCAAATGATAAACGATTGACATTACGGAACAAAACAAGGTTATAAAAAGTATCACTACTGTGCTGTTCAATTAGATGTGGACACCAATACATGGGACATAACTATGGTGGTATCAGGAAGACCCCTTCCCTTCCCTTCCTTTCCCTTCCCTTCCCTTCCCTTCCCTTCCCTTCCCTTCCCTTCCCTTCCCTTCCCAACAATTCATCCCTAAAGTCATTAGGTGGGACAGAGCAAGGGAGGTATCCACAATCAGGGAGAGGAGGAGGAAAGAAGGAAAGGATAGCAAGCACTTCCAAGCAAGATGTCAGAGCTCAGGAGTGTTAAGGAAAGAGGTCACACCAGGGCTGAGGGAGGATCAGAGTGGGTAATCAGAGCATCCACATGTACAGGTGGCCTGTCCTGTAAATCCACATGTACAGTATGGGCTGTCGGGCCCCAGCAAGGAAGAAGGGCATCTACATCTCAGGTTAAAAATTTGAGGATGGAGCCGGGCGTGGTGGCGCACGCTTGTAATCCCAGTACTTGGGAGGCTGAGACTGGAGGATCCGGGTTTGCGGTCAGCCTCAGCTACTTAGTGAGGCTCTCTGCAACTTAGTGAGACCCGGTTTCAAAATAAAGAATAAAAAAATAGGACTGGGGTGTAGCTCGAAGGTAGAATGCCTCTGGGTTCAATCCCAGTACCGCAAAAAAAAAAAAAAAAAACGAGGATGGAAAATATATCAAAATATAATTAAAAGAAACCTAGAGTGGCTATATTAATACCAAACGAAGTAGATCTTGGAGCAGAGAAGTATCAGCGATTAGGAAGGTGACTTCATAAGAGAACATAACAATCATAAATGTTTATGCACTTAATAATTGTGTTTCAAAATACAAGAAGCAGCTGGGTGTGGTGGTACACGCCTGTAATCCCAGTACTTGGGTGGCTGAGACAGGAGGATCGCAGATTTGAGACCAGCCTCAGCAACTTATGAGACTGTCAGAAACCTAGCGAGACCCTGTTTCCAAACCAATACATAAAAAAATAAATATGAATAAATAAAAAGGGCTGGGGGTGTAGCTTGGAGGCGGAATTCCCCTGGGTTCAATCACAACAAACAAACAAAACAAAATACAAGAAGCAAAAACTGGTACATCTGTATGGATAAACAACTATAGTAGGAGATTTCAATATTCTTCTGTCAGTAATTTATATAAAAGTAGACAGAAAAACTATATGGAATCTGAAAATCACCATCAACCAACTTGATCCAATTGGCATTTCTAGAACACTTCATCTAAGGACAGCAGAATACACATTCTTTTCAACTGAAAACGGATTGGTTACCTAGACAGAATATATTGTGAGCCATAAAAAAACCACCAATAAGTTTATGAGTCATAAAAATATATTTCTTAACCACAATGGAATTAATTTTGAAAACAATAATAGAAACAAGTCTGAAAGATACCTAAGTATTTGGAAACTAAATAATGCCTTTCTAAGTAATATATGGGTCGAAGAAGAAATCAAATCAAAAGAGAAAATAGAAAGTACTTCAACTGAATGCAAATAAAAACATAACATTATCAGAATTTGCAGAATACTATTAATCTAGTACTTAATGGGAAATGTATAGCACTAAGCACCTGTGTTAGAAAAGAAGAAAGGTAGCTGGGTGTGGTACTGCGCACCTGTAATTCCAGCCACTTGGGAGGCTGAGACAAGAGGATAGAAGGTTGGAAGCCAGCCTATGCAACTTAGCACAACCCCACCTCAAAATAAAATAAACAGGGCTGGGGGTGTAGCTCAGTGATTGAGTGTTTGCCTAGCATGTTCGAGGCCTTGGGTTCAATCCCCAGTATTGCAGAGAAAAAAAAAAGAGTTTTGGAGAATGAATATATTTAGGTGCTAGGAAGAAAAGCCAGAGAAACAGTAAAAAGAGCCAAAAGTATAGTGGTGAAGAGTACAGCCTGGGGGCCTGGCTGCCTGGACTTTAGTAAGAGCTAAATTTGATTACTTGCCATTTGACTTTGTACTTGTTACTTAACCTTCTTCGCTTCACCTGTAAAATGGAACTAATTAATGGTAGCTCATATCTGCATTATTATCTTGTCCATGTCACATGTATTAATACATTAAACCTCAAAACAATCCTACCTCACCCATTATTTCGATGAGATGACTGAGGCTTAGAGAAGTTAAGTAACTTCCCCATGGTCACACAGCTAGTAAGTGGAGAAGGGGGTAACAACAGTAATGTGATGATAATGATGATGATAATAATTGTAGTGATTTCATAGAGTTGTTTGGATTAAATGAGTCATTTTATACATGCACATTTAGAACAAGTCTTGGAACATGGCAAGTGCTCAATAAATATTATTATTATTATTATTATTATTATTATTGGTATTGGGGATTGAACCCAAGAGCATTCTACCTCCAAGCTATACCTCCAGCCCTTTTAATTTTTATTTGAAACAGTCTCGCTAGGTTGCTGAGAGTCTCGCTAAGTTGCTGAGGTTGGTCTTGAACCTGCAAACCTCCTGTCTCAGCTTCCCAAGTATTGGGATTTCAGGCATGTGCTACCATGCCTGGCTAATAAACATTATTTATTATTATTGTTATAGGGTTTTTATGAACAGAGGAAAACAGCAGTGTTAAAATGATAGCCTGGTCAAAGAAGAGAACTGAACCAGGTCCTGGGACCTGGAAATAAGAAGAGCTCTTGAGTGGCTTCACCGGAGTGGCAAGGGCCAAGGCAGGCTGCAGGTGGCCGTGACAAGGTAGGTGGTCAAAGGTGAGATGAAGAGGGAGGTTACTCCTGTGGGAGATGCGTGTGGGAGAGAGACGGGACAAGGCTGGAGTCAGTAACTGTGCGAAGGAATTTTATTTTAGGATGAGCCAACAAATACCTTTTTGTGTGTGTGTGTGTGTGTGTGTGGTACTGGGGATGTAATCCAGGGGAATTCTACCTTCGAGCTACACCTCCAGCCCTATTTTTTATTCTTTATTTTGAAACAGAGTCTCACTAAGTTGCAGAGGGCCTCACTAAGTAGCTGAAGCTGGTCGTGAACCTGTGATCCTCCTGTCTCAACCCCCCAATACTGGGATTACAGGCATGTGACATCATACCCAGCTCAACAGATATCTTTCTAGCTTAACTAGGAAAGATCAAATGGAGTACCAAGTGAGGATAATTGGAGCAAGGTCATAGAACAGGTCTGAAGTGAAGAGATCACAGGTAAAGTAGCACAACCCCTGCAGTGCCAGAGATTCTTCCTTCTCACAGATAACGGAACAAAGACAAGATAAATGCAAATAATGAGAAATACTATAGGGAAACAGATAATAGAATATAAGGACTATAAGGATGTCCATGTCAGCCAGGCATGGTGGCGCACACCTGTAATCCCAGTACTTGGGAGGCTGAGACAGGAGGATTGCAGATTCGAGATCAGCCTCAGTAACTTAGCGAGACTCTCAGCAAACTAGCAAGACCCTGTTTCAAAACAAAAAATTAAGAAGGGGCATTCTACCTCCAGTACCACAGTATCACAATCCCCAGTTCAATCCCCAGTACCACACATATATAAAAAAAAATGTTCATGTCACATAGGTTCAGACTCAATTTCCAGATGAAGTAGAAGTGGGGTGGGGGTACGTTTTCTGTGACTACCTTTATCCTAATGAAAACAAGCTCTGACACATTAGTGGAAGTCCCTTATATTCTTGTAGGAAAGGAGATACAATTTGTGCTGTTTATGCATAATTAGTCTGAGCATTAAAATATAGATAGGCATAATATAGAATTTGAGAAATTAAGATAGACTTGATTGAATTTGTACCATTTTAGAAAAACACTTAATTCTGATACTTTTTATCATTGAATAATTAGGACAAAGGAAGTGAGAAACAGTTTATGAAATAACAATCTATATGTATATATATATATGTAGTATGTGTATGTGTGGTACTGGAGATGGAACCCAGGACTTTGCACATGCTAGGCAAGTGCTGTACCACTGAGCCACATCCCCAGCCCTTTATATTTTCTATTTTGAGTCAGCATCTTGCTAAGTTGCTAAAGTTGGCCTCGAATTGTGATCCTCCTGCCTTAACCTCCTGAGTTGTTGGGATTACAGACATGTACAACTGTGCCTGGCCCAACTCTGATATTTTAACTATAATGAAAGCATCTCTGAAAATTGTTTCTTTTTTTTTTGCGGTACTGAGGATTGAACCCAGGGGCATTCTAACTCCAAGCTACACCCCCGACCCTATTTTTTATACTTTATTTTGAAACCAAGTCTCACGAAGTTGTGGAGGGCCTCAGTAAGTAGCTGAGGCTGGCTGCGAACCCGGATCCTCCGGTCTCCACCTCCCAAATACTGGGATTACAAGCGTGCACCACCACGCCCGGCCTGAAAATTGTTTCTTGACACACCTTTAAATCAATTAACTCAAAAGGCCCAGCCTGAATACTTTTGTTTTTTGCATTTATTCTGTGTTAACTATTTCTAAAAATGCCAACTAAATTTTGAAAATCAAAAAACTGTTCTTTTTTCTTTATTTTTTTCTGGTACTGGCAATTGAACTCAGGGACATTCTAGCTCTGAGATATACCCCCAGCCCTTAAAAAAAAAATTCTTTTTTGTTTTGAAACAGGGTTTTGCTAGGTTACTGAGAATCTTGCTACATTGCTGAGGCTGTCCTCAAACCTGTGATCCTCTTGTCTCAGCCTCCCAAGTACTGGGATTATAGGTGTTTACCACCACACCTGATTAATCAAAGAGTATTCTTTTTTTTTTTTTTTTTGGACTGGCGATTGAACCCAGGAGCATTCTACCTCTGAGCTACACCCCCAGCCCTATTGTTTTTTATTCTTTATTTTGAAACAGAGTCTTACTAAGTTACAGAGGGCCTCAATAAGTAGCTGAGGCTGGCTGTGAACCTGTGATCCTCCTGTCTCAGCCTCCCAAGTACTGGGATTACAAGCGTGCACCACCACACCCGGCATCAAAGAGTATTCTCTGTGCACCAAGTATACAATATCAAATTCTCACCTTTAAATAAATTACAACCTAAAATAATGAAGAGAAGATGAAAATTACATGATGGAACTTGTATTAAAGAGTAAAGGTTTCAAGTTGTATTGAAATACTTAAGAGCATACAGAAATGAATTCTAAGGAAACCTTATTTACCTAATTCCTACTAAACTGACTAGACATTAGTTATAGATATTAAGTGCCCAAGACAACTTACCTCTCAAGATGAACATAATGTCGGGAAAGAACGTTTTTAACCAATAATATAGTCTTTATGCTAGTCTCCGGACCCATCAATTTAGAAAAATATAACTTTGCACGAAGAAAATACCCAATAGGCCATAGCCACTCCTAAAACAGGTAATTTAAAAATAAAGAAAGAAAAATGTGAATTTCTATAGTTATTTGAAAAATAATTTAAACTGAAAACTAGAAAAGAGAAATGAAATACTTACGGGTCCTTGGTGATAATTGAAACCTTTAGCGAGATTGTAGTTGTCATTGTCTAAGGCATTGTCATAAATTCCACAGTAAACCATGTCGCTGTAAAGTGATTGCAATTTAGGTAAATAAATGAAGATCAGATATTACATAGGAAGCAATAGAAAAATTTTAATAGCAAAGGTAAGCAACATAATCAACTCATTTTGTCTTTTTTTTTTTGAGGTACTGAGGATTAAACCCAGGGGTATTCTACCTCTGGCTACACTCCCAGCCCTATTTTTATTCTTTATTTTGAAACAGGGTCTCACTAAGTTGCGGAGGGCCTCACTAAGTAGCTGAGGCTGGCCACAAACCCGGATCCTCCTGTCTCAGTCTCCCAAGTACTGGGATTACAAGTGTGCACCACCACGCCCGGCTTCATTTTGTCTTTTAATCTATAAAATAAACTCAGCATTGGTACATCATTTAATCTTAAGTTAATATATATTGAGGTCAGAGGACTTTAATAATGTATTCAGGAAAGATTAACTAATACTGGCTAATATAAAAAATACTAAGTATTCAGAAGTATCTTGCTTTCAAGGATTTAACCTGACACAAAATACTGATTGGTTTAAAGTCAACTATTTGGAGCTGGGCGTGGTGGTGCACTCTTGTGATCCCGGTACTTGGGAGGCTGAGACAGGAGGATCGTAGGTTCCAGAACAGCCTTGGCTACTTAGTGAGACCTTCTACAACTTAGTGAGACCCTGTTTCAAAATAAAGAATAAAAAATAGGGCTGGGGGTATAGCTTGGAGGTAGAATACCCCTGGGTTCAATTCCCAGTACCGCAAAAAAAATAAAATTAAAATTAAAATAAACTATTTCACTAGTCCTCTAATTAATATATATGTATATATAGAAAACAATGAAAATATCCATATAATTATTTGAATTAGCAAACATTAAAGATAAGGTTTTATTGATTAGGAAAGGTTGTTTTTTAAACTTCTCCATGAAGTTTTTTTTTTGTGTGTGTGTGTGTGTGTGTGTGTTGCTAGGGATTAAACCCCGAGGCATTCTGCTTCCAAGCTACATCCCCAGTCTGATTTTATTTTTTTATTTTGAAACAGGGTCTTACTAAGTTGCAGAGGGCCTCATTACATTGCTGAGGCTGGCTGTGAACCTGCAATCCTCTTGTCTCAGTCTCCCAAGTACTAGGATTATAGGTGTGCACCGCCACGCCCAGCTCCATGAAGTTATTTTTAAAATTAAAATTAGCATAAGATTACAAATAGTAATTGAATTTTCATGTTGCTATAATAAATAGAATTTATAACATATACTACACAATATTATAAACTTATTGTAATAGATAATACAAGAGTTATGTATACTGTTTAATTAAACTGTTAATTTTATTTTTCCTTTTAGTGGGTAAGCTTTAATTGTGAGTTTTAGTTTTGTCTGGTGGTTCTTAACTACTCTGAAAATGTGTACACCTCAGAATGCAGATAAGTACATACATGCAAAATTTTGCATCTCAAAACTGAAATGAGTACATAGTAAAGTAGGAAAAATCTACAAGGATGAAGCTTGGTCATCTACTAATATAGAAATCAAGTTGTCTGGGCACTGTGGTACATGCCTGTGATCCCAATTACTTAGGAGTCTGAGACGGGAGGCTTTCAAGTTCAAGGCCAACTTGGGAAATTTAGTGAGACACTGTCTCAAAATAAAGAGGAGTGGGATGTAGCTCAGAGGTAGAGTACACCTAGGTTCAATCCCCAGTACTGGGGCAGGGTGGAGGGGGAAGGAAGTTGATGACTGGTATCAAGCTTTAAAAAAATGTAGTAGAAGAAAAAGTCTTTATTACAAACTCAAAAAAAACCCCAAAATTGAAGAAGGCAAGAAATATATGGCATAAACTCACAATTGTAAAATAAAAAAGTTATTTATTGATTTAAGTAAGAAGAGTAGCATCATTACATAGAAAGGATGGAGGGGATTGATGGTGGGGTGAGAACAGAATTAAATCCTCATCTGTCATCAGTAAAAGTAGACAAATATTGCCTAATACTTTAATCATCATAACACAACTGCATAGGCATATTATTTAGAAATATGGAAGGAACTATTAGGAGGAACAACTTAAGTACAGACCATCTCTGAAGAATAGAATTAAGGGGTGGAGATATACAGTAAAGGATTGAAAAAAATTTTTTATGGTTCTGGGTATCGAACCCTGGGCCTTGGGCATACTAGGCAAGTGCTGTATCACTGAGTTACATGTCCAGCCCAATTGCTATTGGGATTTTTTTTTTCATTTTTAATTTATTTTTGAGGTGTTGGGTATTGACCCCATGTAATTTTTTATATAAATTCTCCTAGGTATGTGCATGTATGGTCTAAACATGTACAAAAATGCACAGAAAAGAATGAGTAATAGAACAGATGCTAATGTGCTTATTTCTGGATAAAGGAACTTAAGGTAATTTTATTTATTTTTTTCTTTATATATGTCTGTACTTTCCAATGTTCACAATAATCATGAATTACTTTTATAATCAGAAAAAAAGACAGTAGAAAATATTCATGACACACTAGATTTACAAATGTAAAGCTTTAACTGATTACTGAATCTAGGGCAAGGCAGAGGCATTTTGAACACTGATGTCTGATGAAGATACAGATGTTTTTAAAAAGTCAGTCTGAATGCTGTCTTAGAGATGTTATTGGTAAGCAAAAAAAGTCAATGTATTTGAATTAAATATAAAATCAACAACATTATTAGTATTTGTATTTCAACTTACTCTGGATCTAAAGTTTTCATGCCAAGGGGACCAAGCAATTTTTTTTCTGCAATCTCTAATGCTTTCCATGCTTTTTCTGGAGTAAAGAGTTCAGGAGCCTAATGAAGGTCAAAAAACAAAAACAAAAACTTTTAAAGACCACATAAGGATTAGTTCTTACTCAAATAAACAAATAAATCATAAACCTGGAACAGTAGGAAAATTATTTAAAAATACAGTGTGGGGGCTGGGCATGGTGGCGCACGCTTGTAATTCCAATACTTGGGAGGCGGAGACCTGAGGATCCGGGTTCGCGGCTAGCCTCAGCTACTTAGAGAGGCCTCCGCAACTTTGTGAGACCCGGTTTCAAAATAAAGTATAAAAAATAGGGCTGGGGATGTAGCTTGGAGGTAGAAAGCCCCTGGGTTCAATCCCCGGTACCGCAAAAAAAGAAAAAAAATACAGTGTGGGCCAGAATTTGAGAGTAGATGTTTAGCCAGATCTAATCCTATGGAAACATGCTTCTTGGCCTTAGAAGTTAGAAAAAGCCGGGCGTGGTGGCGCACGCTTGTAATCCCAGTACTTGGGAGGCTGAGACAGGAGGATTGCAGGTTCGCGGCCAGCCTCAGCTACTTAGTGAGGTCCTCTGCAACTTAGTGAGACCCTGTTTCCAAATAAAGAATAAAAAATAGGGCTGGGGGTGTAGCTCAGAGGTAGAATGCCTCTGAGTTCAATCCCTAGTACCGCAAAAAAAAAAAAAAAAAAAGAAGTTAGAAAAGCACCAAGCGGTGATTATTTCCTGTGACACTTCAAGAATGTGGACCAGATCCAAAAGGAAGTCGCCACAGCTATAAAATGAAGGCAGAACTCAAACTCATCTAATTCATTCTTCAGAAGATTTACAAGTTTCCTTTGAGGTATATCTGATTCCATTTTTTGTTTCTGGGGTCATAATAAAATATAGAAGAATAGCATGAGTAAAGTTACTTGTGATATGAAGAAGGAGGAGAGAAAGTTCTGTATTAGTTTTAATGGCTCACCAAGTATCTGCATTAATTTTCTGTTGTTTTTTTGTGGCACTGGGGATTGAACCCAGGGTGTTTTACCTCTGAGCCACACCCCCAGCCCTATTTTATTTTTTATTTTGAAACAGGGTTTCACTAAGTTGCGGAGGGCCTTACTAAGTAGCTGAGGCTGGCTTTGAACCTACTGTGATCCTCCTGTCTCAGCCTCCCAAGTACTGGGATTACAAGTGTGTGCCACTGTGCCTGGCTAAGAATCTGCATTCATTTTCATGGTTAAATGAAATCAAATGCACACTGAACCAAAGCTATCTTCATGTGCCTTTGTGTTTTTCATTCTATTGTAATTTATAATACTATGTTTAGTAATCTTTTTGACAAAGAGGAAATAGCTGGGCAGGCATGGGTAAACATAAACCTTTTCTATTTTACTGCACTTATAATTTATTTTAGATTCTTGACAAGATAGAACTAATTACAGCAACACAGCAACGAAATGACACGTAAATTTAGGTTACTCATGGTAGTTCACTAGTTTGAAGCTTTGAAACTAGTATGATGAGGCACTGGTTGTGGCCCAGATGTGTGGGAATACAGAGAGCCTCAGCCTTCAGGGCAGCTGGGTGGGGCCGGGGGCTCGCTGAAACAGCTGGGTCTGGCAGAGCAGTCTAATCCACTTAGCCCAGTGTGCTGTACCAATGTCATTTCCTATGAGTACTAGGATGTGAAAAAACAGTGGGAAGCACTTCATTAGTCATCATCCATTGTTTCCTACATTTTGATTCTGAATGTTCAAGTTAAAGATGATATACATACTTAATTAATGAAGACTCTATACAACCAGCCATATCCTTTTTAGCAGTTAAATGAATTTGAAAACAAATGGGAATAAAAAGCTATGTAAATTCTATTACAACATTTTTTTGAAATTTGACAGTAACAAGCAAATCACTTACCACTACCATTGCTATGGTAAAGTTCGGCCTGAGCTGGTAGTCACACCAAGGACTCGAAGCCCCGTAACTATCCTTGTAGATGCCACGTTTGTGAACTAGATTTGGATGCTTCTCATTAGAATCTGAAGGGTCTTCTGAAATATGAAACAGTTTTTCAAAGTTGTCTTGTATTTTTCTGTTCCACTCATCATAGGAGACTGCTACAATCTTCCCTGAAAAATGATAAAAGACAATGGCAGTTTTGGACATTGAAAGCAATTCAAAGCTACAGCCAGAAAGTCATATTTAGTTTACTTACTTTTATCTACTAGGAAATGAATTGCTCAGCTTTTGAAAATGAGGCTAGTCTGAATTGAGATGGCATACAAATGTAAAATATTTGCTGAATTTCAAAAATCTAGTACCTCTCAATAAGACTATAAAATAGCTCAGGAATAATTTCATATTGAACTATATTTACATACATTGAATTAAATAAAATCTTATAATTAACTTCACCTGTTTCCTTTTACTTTTTTCAAATGTAAGTACTAGAAAATTTGAAATTATGTATGTGACACAAATAATATTTCTATAGGACAGAGTTATTTTAGAAAAAGATGTAAAGATTTCAAAGTGGTTCACAGAAATACAACATGCTCACAGTCATACTGAGGAAAAATAATAGCACAATAAGGCAATGACTGTTGTTTTTCTTATCTCAGTTCAAAGTTATTACAAAAAATATGGGTAGCAACCAGGTTTGCTACAATTTCCATACTAGTAAATTAATGATTTTTGTTTCTCCTTAAAACTCAGGGTTTTCTAACATTACCTGCCACATCAAATGATGATTACATAGGTTAAGAATATAGACAGTACATTAGAAGCTTCTTTGCAAATAGACCAAACAGCTTACCATGTCTTTTAACTTTGACTTCATGATAAGGGAAAATGTTATTTTTTGATAATTCCAGCAACCAACGAACAGCAGATTTACAGAGGCCCACAATTTCCACGGCAGACCCATCTCTAAAATTAAAAATAAATTTATCCTCTAAGTCTGATTTATTAAAGCACTATTTTTAATTTTTATTTTTTTATTTATTTTTGCGGTACTGGGGATTGAACCCAGGGGCATTCTACTTCCGAGCTACATCCCCAGCCCTATTTTTTATTCTTTATTTTGAAACAGATTTGGTCTCATTAAGTTGCGAAGGGCCTCACTAAGTAGCCAAGGTTGGCCGAGAACCTGCGATCCTCCTGTGTCAGCCTCCCAAGTACTGGCATTATAAGCATGCGCCACCACGCCCGGCTCATTAAAGCACTATTTAAGAGGACAGTCAATAAATAATTTTGATGAATAGTATAACTAATGCATTATTAAAAACTACTAAAAATCTTCACTTTATAAGGAATGTGTATTACATCATATAAGAAATCTCTTCTTGCCACTTTAACACTGTTTATTTTTCTAACTTATTTTTATTTTATTTATTTATTTATTTTTGCGGTACTGGGGATTGAACCCAGGGGCATTTTACCTCCGAGCTACACCCCCAGCCCTACTTTTTATCCTTTATTTTGAAACTGGGTCTCACAAAGTTGCGGAGGGCCTAAGTAGCTGAGGCTGGCCGCGAACCCGGATCCTCTGGTCTCAGCCTCCCAGGTACTAGGATTACAAGTGTGCGCCACCACGCCCGGCTCTAACTTATTTTTAGAAGCTAATGTTAAAGGAATATAAAAAGGAAATACAAGATCTAATAATGTACCACAAGTAGACAGTTTTTAATTTGGGGGTACTAGGGATTGAACCCAGGGTGCTCGAACACTGAGCTGCATCCTTAGCCCTTTTTAGTTTTTATTTTTGAAACAGGATCTCACTAAGTAATTGAGACTGGCCTTGAACTCGTGATCCTCTTGCCTCAGCTACCCAAGTATTGGGATTTAAGGTGGCTAATAAACAATAAATAGGTTTTGAAAATAATTTGCAAAGCATGTAAAAACAGCAATTTTTTTCCCCAGTGCTGGGACTTGAATCCAAGATCTCACACATGCTAGGCAAGCACTCTATCACTGGGCTACATCCTCAGTCCAATAGTAACTATTAAATGATTCCTTTTTACTTATTCTTACTGAAAATAAGATTTTGAATAAGGAAATAGCTTTCCAGCTTACTACAGTATCAGAAGCTTCTAAAATCATAAAAAGAAAAACTCTTAGATGGCAAGTACTGGTATAAAATATTTAAAAATTAAGGGAGAAAAAGGCTCAGAAAGTGAAAAGATTTTATGAAAGAGAATAATCAGCTATTTTTCATGTTTGCAAAAGACAGGCATAATGAAATATTTACACTGAAAGCAGTTTAGATTAATAAACATTGGGATAAGGAGTCATAAAACCTTACAAGTTTACTTGTGCTTATAGAGACTCAAAACATGAGAACTTCCAAAAGAGAACAGATAGCTTGGCTTGATGACTTACAACAAAAGGATTGTGTATTTGTATAATGTGGGAGAGGAAAGGATGAGTGGAAGAGGAAGTGGAAGCAAAGGAGGGGGAAAGGCAGATTTTGATTGATTTAATATGAAGAATTCATGGTTAATAGAGTAAAAGATTCCACAAGTATGTGCTTTTTTTGTGTGTGTGTGGTCTTGAGGATTGAACCCAAGGGCATTCTACCTTTGAGCTACACCCCCAGCCCTTTTTATCTTTTGTTTTGAAATGGGGTCTGTGTGTGTGTGTGTGTGTGTGTGTGTTACTGGGGATTGAACCCAGGGGCCTTCTACCTCCAGGTACACCCCCAGCCCTTTTTATTTGTTTTTTTTTTTAATTTTGAAACAGGGAGAAATGGGGTCTTGATAAGCTGCTGAGAGGCTCGTTAAGTTGCTGAGACTGGTCTTGAACCTGTGGTCCTCTGGTTTCAGCCTCCAAAGTACTGGGATTACTGGTGTGCGCCAACACAAAGGAAATGAGCCAGACATGGTGGTGCATACCTGTAATGCCAGTACCTGGGAGGCTGAGACAGGAAGATTGTAGGATCAAGACCAGCCTTGGCAATGTAGTGAGACCCTCAGCAACTTAGTAAGAAGGAAACAGTTCAAATAATACTATGTACATATATAAAATTATCAACACCAATCTCAATAAGACATACGGGGAGGAAGGGGGAGCGGGGTGGGATCTGGAGGGAAACATACCAAGTGTATTTTTATCGCTCTGAACCTCAGTATGATGTGATAATTACAGTGTACCAATAAAAGTATATAAAAAATAAAAATAAAAAGAGCTGGGGCCTGGCGTGGTGGTGCACGCTTGTAATCCCAGTACTTTGGGAAGCAGAGACCGGAGGATCCGGGTTCACGGCCAGCCTCAGCTCTCTCCCTCTCTCTCTCTCTCTCTCTCTACCTAGTGAGGCCCTCTGCAACTTCGTGAGACCCAGTTTCAAAATAAAGTATAAAAAAAATAGTGCCGGGGGTGTAGCGCGGAGGTAGAACGCCTCTGGGTTCAATCCCCGGTACCGCAAAACAAACAAACAAACAAACAAAAAACATAAAAAGAGCTGGGGATGTAGCTCAGATGTAGAATGTCCCTGGGTTCAATCTCCAATACCAAAGAAAAATAAAATAAAAATAAAAAATAAAAATAAATGACAAATTTAAAAGGCATAATTACATGAGCATTATAAAGTAAACACTACCTTGGAGTGGCTGGGATTCCTCTGTTTCTAGCTCTGTCACTTTCTCCCATTTTATCCATCCATGTGCCACAATTTAAGCGATTTCCTCCATAAACAAATCCTGTTTCTTCATCAACCCCTGCAGTTATATTAAAACCTAAAAAATCAAAAGAAAACATTTATAAGATAAAATGTTTATATAACAAATATATGTTTTATATATAGTATATGAAAATAAATGTTTTATCTAAAGCATTTATAAAATTTAAAAGAATATAATAAACTAGGACAAGCACTCTGAAGATCAACTTGGTAATACCTTAAAAGCACGACTTTAGCCGTGCATATTCTGCCACATGGTCATTTCTTTTCTCTCTAAATATACTGTAGAGAAACTCTAACCTATGTGCACATGGAAATGTGTATAAGGAAATTCATTGTAACATTGCTTACATTAGAAAAAACAAGCAACCACTCAGTAGAGGAATATCTAAACATTGTTGTCTATACACACAGAAACTATGTAATTTAAAATTAATGAACAAGGGCTGGGGATGTAGCTCAGGTGAAAGTGCTTGCCTAACATGCACAAGGCCCTGAGTTCAATGCCTGGTGTGGTTAAAAAAATAGCAAAATTAATGATTTATATAAGTAAAAATGGATGAATATTCAAGACAAAAATGATTGAGTAAACAAGTGGAAAAAGGGAATGTATAATAAGAAATCTTTTCTGTAAAGGCTTAAAACATAGATAATACATACCACTATGTATAGCTACATGTAATAGAATATTTATATAGAATTTAAAAACAATACAATTATACATAGTATATATGTATTATGTTCTAGTACACTGAATATATGCTACATAATATATATCACATGCACATATTCAGACATACATGAAAGCATAAAGTAGAAAAACATACATGGAAATAGTCAACCCTGATTATAGGATGGTCATTAATTCTAGAGAGGGAGGGAAGAAAAAGAGACAGAGATGAAGTTTGGGTATTTGTAATATGGTTTTATTTCTTTTCAGAGTAAAACAGTCTTTTCACAGTCATATTTTCATAAATATTTTGTATCAACTACTTTTCATTTAGTAGATTTGATACTCACATAACTAGAGTCTTAGGTATAATTTGTAGTAATTACAGAATTTTTTTTCATTCTGGCCAATGTAAATATTTTCTGCTAGCTGTAAGAGTTGTTTCTTCCTCATATGTAATTATAAGCAGTGGTATGACCAACATCATTCTGTAAGATGACTTTTTTTTTTTTTTTGCGGTACCTGGGATTGAACGCAGGGGCATTCTACCTCCGCGCTACACCCCCGGCCCTATTTTTTATACTTTATTTTGAAACCGGGTCTCACGAAGTTGCGGAGGGCCTCACTAAGGAGAGAGAGAGAGAGAGAGAGAGAGAGAGAGCTGAGGCTGGCCGCGAACCCGGATCCTCCGGTCTCTGCCTCCCAAAGTACTGGGATTACAAGCGTGCGCCACCACGCCCAGCTACCTCAGCCCTAAGATGACTTTTTTGTGTATTTTATTTTGTAGGCTAGATACACAGAACTGGAATATTCATGATAGTATGGGAGAAAATATTTACAAACTGTTTTTATACCCAGAATATACAAAGAATATCCAGAATATCCAGTATATACAAATAACCCTACAACCCCAAACCAAAAAACTTAACCAACCCAATTAAAAAATGGGCAAAGGACTTCACTAAATATTTTTTTTTAAAAAAGACATACATAAGCCGGGCATGGTGGTGCACACTTGTAATCCCAGTACTTGGGAGACCAAGAGAGGAGGATCGCAGTTTTGTGGCCAGCCTCAGCTACTTAGTGAGGCCCTCCGCAACTTAGTGAGACCCTGTCTCAAAATAAAGAATAAAAAAATAGGACTGGGGGTGCAGCTCAGAGGTAGAATGCCCCTGGGTTCAATCCCCAGTACTGCAAAAAAAAAAAAAAAAGAAGACATACATATAGCCAAGAAACACATGAAATGATGCTCAACATCACTACTCATTTTGGGGATGCAGAAAAACTGGAACACTTGTGCACTGTTGGTGGGAATGTAAATGGCATATTCATTATGTAAAACATTAGACAGGTGGCACATGCCTGCAATCCCAGTACTTGGGAGGCTGAGAGAAGAGGATCATAGGTTCGAGGACAGCCTCAGCAAGTAGTGAGACTCTCATCAACCTAGCCAGATCCTGTTTCCAGATATAAATAAAATCGGGCTGGGGGTGTAGCTCAAAGGTACAATCCCTCTGGGTTCAATCCCCAGTACCAAAAAAAAAAAATTAGAAGTAGAATTACCATATAATCTAGAAATTCCACTTCTGGGTATATTTCCAAAGAACTAAAAGCAAGATCTTGAAGAAATCTTTGCATACCCATGATCATTACAGCATAATTCACAAAAGCCAAGAGGTGGAAGTAATTCAAATGTCTACTGACAGAAGAATGGGGATAGAAAATGTGGGATATACACACACATTTGTGTGTGCATGTAATGAAATATTATGCAACTTTGAACAAGAAGGAAATCCTGTCACATGCTACAACATGGATGAACCAACCTTGACATTATGCTGAGTGAAATAAATCAGTCATAAAAGGAAAAATACTGTATTATTTCACTCATATGAAGTATCCAATGTAGTCAAAAATGTAGCAAAAAAAAAATAAAAAAGAAAGATGGCTGCTAAGGGCTGGGGGGAGTGAGAAGGGAGGAACAGAAACTAGTGTTTAATGGCTATAGAGTTTCAGTTGGCAAGATGAAAAAGTTTCAGAGATTTGCAGCACAGAATGTGAATATACTAAGATATATACTTAAAAATGATTAAGATGGTAAATTTAATTTTAGATTTTTTAAAAATCACAATAAAAAGATTAAAAGAAAGGAATGAAATGCTGACACATACTAACATGGTTAGATATTAAAAGATTATGCTAAATGAAATAAACCAGAAACAAAGGGCAAATATTGTATGATTTCACTTATGTGAGGTATCTAGAAGCTATGGTCTTGAAGTCTTTTTTTCCCCCAAAGATTCATGTGCAGAGAGCTTGGTCCCCAATATGGGAGTATTCAGAGGTGGGGCCACTGGAAGGTGGTGAGGCACGGGGGACATCTCCCAAGAAGAATTAATGATGGTCTTGCAGAGTGAGTGAGTGCCCACAAGAATGGATTGTTATAAAAGAGTAAGCCTGAACCCAAATTTCTCTGGCTTTCTCTCTAGTCATATGATCTCTCCTAGGCACAAGTGCTCCCACCAGGAGGCCATCCACTATGATGTGGCATAGCTGAGAGGGTCCTCACAAGGGCTGAATGGACAGGGCTACCTGATTTTAGACTTTCAACTTCCAAACCTGTGAGTGAAACGCCTTTTTTCTTTGCCAAGCACCCAGCCTCAGGTACTTTGTTTTAGTAACAGAAATTAGACTAATGACTCAAATAGTCAAATTCATAGAGACAGAAAGTAGCATGTTGATTTCCAGGCCTGGGGGAGGGATGATGAGTGACTGGTTACTAGTGGCTTCAGTTTGGGATGATGAACAAGTTCTGCAGATGGATAGTGATGATGGCTACACAACAATGTGAATGTACTTAAATCCACTGAACTGTACACTTAAACGTGGTCAAACTGGCCAACTATGATCGGATTTTTAAAATAATATTAAGCCAGGCATGGTGGCGCACGCTTGTAATCCCAATACTTGGGAGGCTGAGGCAGAAGGATCGCAGGTTCATGGCCAGCCTCAGCTACTTAGTGAGGCCTCTGCAACTTAGTGAGACCCTGTTTCAAAATAAAGAATAAAAAAATAGAGCTGGGGGTGTAGCTCAGAGGTAGAATGCCCCTGGGTTCAATCCTCAGTACTGCAAAAATCAATCAATCAATCAATCAATAAATAAATAAAATAATATTAAAATATCCTCAATAGTAAAAAACAAAAACAAAAAGACCAGCAATCCCATAAGAAAATGGGCATGAGACACAAACACATTTTAGCAAAGAGGAAAGATGGATAGCAAATAATCACATAAAAATATGTTTAACATTAGGAAAATGTTGATTAAAACTATAGTGTGTAGTGGTCTACACAACCACCAGAACAGCTTAAAAAAAGTGATAACACCAAATACTAGTGAAATATGGAGAAACTGGTCCTCTCCAGTTTGCTGGTGGGAATAATCATTCTGGAAAAAAGGTTGGCATTTTTTTATAAAACAAAATATGTACTTATTATATGACTGATTCACATTTGGCATTTATCCCTGAGAAATGAAAATCTATGTGTTAAGCAAAAATCTGCATATGAAATATCTGTATTGTTTGTATTAGTCAAAAATTGGAAATGATCCAAATGTCCGTCAGTGGATGAATGGCTAAATAAACTGACATCCCTTAAATGGAATACTACTCAGCAATAAAAAGGAATAAGCTACTGATACATGCAACAACTTGGGCAGATCTCCAGGGCATTATGCTTAGTGAAAAAGAAAAAAAAACTCAAAAGGTCACATAATATATGATTCAATTTATGTAACACTCTTGAAACAACAAAACTACAGAAAGGCAGAAGAGAGTAGTTGCCAGAGGCCAGCGTGGGGGTGGCATGGGCAGGTGTGAAAGCATACACAAAGATCTTTGAGGTGACGGACCAGCTCTGTATCTTGATTGTGGTCGTGGTTACATGAAGCTATACATGGAGTCAAATTGCACAGAACTTACCACACAAGAGTGAACACACACACACACACACACACACACACACACACGAGCTAATGTAAACACTAGTGAAAACTGAATAAGATCTATAACCTAGATGATAGTGTCATACTAACGTAAATTTCTTGATTTTAATACCATACTTCAGTTATGTAAGACATCCCCTTTGGGGCAAGCTGGGTAAAGGGTTCATGGTATTCTGTGTGTCAGTTTTGAAAGTTTTTTGAATCTCTACTTCTTTCTAAGTTATAAAGTTAAAGTTATAAAGTTAAATAAAATAACGTGAATAAAATGTAAATGTTTTATAACAACAGCAAATTATATATAGTTATATATATCTGTTGTTTTAATATATGTATTACATATATTATGTACATATATATATATCAAACTCATTAGAATGGTTAAGAGTAATGGGAAAATGAGATAAATGATTAGGCTTGCATGGCTGGTAATGATGGTGTGCCATAAAATGAGGAATATGATGGATTCAAAAGAAGTTTAACAAGTCTAACCTGATATGCAAATAAGCCTTTTACAGAATGTATTTTATAGGAACATAAAATACAGAATGTGTTTTGTCTTAGAGATAGGCTGACCATGAATCACAGGTTCAAACAGCCTCAGCAAGTAGTGAGACTCTCATCAACCTAGCGAGACCCTGTTTCCAAATGAGATATAAAATCGGCTGGAGATGTAGCTTGAAGGCAGTAATGCTTCTGGGTTCAATACCCAGTAACACACACACACACACACACGCGCGCGCGCGCGCACGCACACACGCACACACGCACACACGCACACACACACACAGAGCCAAACTAGCCTGAGCAGTATGTCTAAAATTGCCCTCAATCCAATGTACTTCATTATTCCTTTCATCTTTCATTCTCCCACAACTTCCCCCATCTCTTCTGAGATCCTATTTACCTTTTAAGGCTCAGCTGAGGTGAAATTTTAGCCATAAAATGAGGAATATGATAGACTCAAAAGAAGTTTAACAAGTATACCCATTTTAACCTGATATGCAAATAAGCCTTTTTACAGAATGTATTTTATAGGAAACTAGGTCTTAGAGATAGGCAGACCATGGATGAAATAATACCTTTGCCACTTAGTAGCTGTGTGACTGTCAGCAGTTTTCTCTTTTAGTAAAAATGGGAACAGTATAACTCATTCCCACTGTTCTTGGGAGTGTTAAATGAGAATAACATAGGTAAAGTAGTTACCACAATGCCTAGCACATAATTAGCACTCAATTCATGGCAATTAAATTATGATTATAAATTGCAACCACCAATATTACCTTTAGTATTGGCTGGCAAAGGATATTCAAGTTTATGTTTCCTTTAGAAACGAAACACTTGGTGAGATCAGGAACTGTGTTTCTTAATTTTTTAAATCTTTTTTATTGTTACACCCTGAGGTTTTCCACATAAATATTGCAAAGTAAATGAACAATTACAAGGTTTAATTTTACTGTATCAGTAAATATTACTATGGAATCAGTTCTGTACCTTCATCCTTCATGTTCCGATCTATCTGTGGACCAGCATTCCTTTCTCGGAACTGTATGCCCTGCATATGTCTTTGAATAGCTTCCTGAATTACTTCAAACAATGGTTGATCCTGTTTGAGACATCATGTTAGAATGGTACCTCTGTTAGAAATTACATTCTTCTAGCCGGGTGTGGTGGCGCATGCTTGTAATCCCAGTACTTGGAAGGCTAAGACAGGAGGATCACAGGTTCACGGCCAGCCTCAGCTACTTAGTGAGGCCCTCAGCAACTTAGTGAGACCCTGTTTCAAAATAAAGAATATAAAATAGGGCTGGGGGGTGTAGCTCGGAGGTAAAATGCCCCCGGGTTCAATCCCCAGTACTGCAAAAAAAAAAAAAAAAAAAGAAATTACATTCTTATCTTCCCCTACAACTGAAGAAAACAAAAATTTTTCTTTGGAGGGAGAAACGGGTTGGGGTGGGACGGGGGAAAGAAGAAACTCCCATACACCAAATAATACACTTTGGCTTATTAACATTTAACATTAGTAGTTTTAACTATTCAATCTGTGACATGAAATAATTTGTAACTTTTCCTATATGTGAAAATGACTAGCTTGTATATACAGTTTCTTTTAGAGCAATAAATAATAAATAAACTTAGCTTGTCATCCAGCACCTAATTCTAAGTTGGTGTTGCTGTTCTTACTCATCTTCATGAACAGGTTATGGGGATAAATTATGTGCAAAGTGGTTCTCTCAAATATAAGGAATGTAAAGAGTCCATAAATAATTTTCTTTGTCCATGTTAATAATAAATGTGATACTTAAAATGACATATAGGGAGAATATAATTATATTTTAAAAATAAGGTGAAGAATGTTAGCTAGAAGCAAAATGTTTAGAGTCCTTACATATTTAATTATATTTCATTTAAAAACCTCTGAAGAAAACCACAACTCTATCATATAACAATTCTTCTAGTAATTATAAAAATTATGACACACTTTTAAGATGCTGTGGAATATTTTTAACAAACAGAGAAAACAGTTATGTATACCTAAACATCTGCCTGATAACATGAGCCCATATTCATGTAACTGAAATGTGTCAGCAGACAACAGAAGACGGATAAAGAGTTTTTAGGACAAATGTTTTTAAGTACTTCATGATGTGAACATCTTGGGGACAAAAGCATATGTTAGCCCTGAAGCAGCTTTTTTTTTTTTTTTTGCAGTACTGGGGATTGAACCCAGGGGCATTTTACCTATGAACTACACCCCGCAGCCCTATTTTTTACTCTTTATTTTGAAACAGGGTCTTGCTAAGTTGCGGAGGGCCTCACTAAGTAGCTGAGGCTAGCCGTGAACCCGGATCCTCTGGTCTCAGCCTCCCAAGTATTGGGATACAAGCATGCACCACCACGCCTGGCTCTGAAGTAGCTTTTAACAACTGATAACAAAACAAATAAAAAATGACAACAGAATAGTATCACTGTACATTACTGACTGGGAAAAAAACACTACAAAAGTTTATCCATTCTCCATTGCTCATAAGATAAACTCTGAACTCCCTGGATTGGTTGTCAAGGCCCCGCGCACCTGGCTCACCCATCCTACAATCTCTCACTACCCTGCAGGTGTCCCACATAAAAAGCCAAACTAAGATGGGCGTGGTGGTGCATGTTTGTAATCCCAGTATTTGGGAGGCTGAGACAGGAGGCTTGTAGGTTCAAGGACAGCCTCAGCAAGTAGTGAGACTCTCATCAAACTAGCAAGACCCTGTTTCCAAATAAGAAATAAAATTGGGCTGGGGGTGTAGCTTGAAGGTAGAATGCCTCTGGGTTCAATTCCTAGTAACACACACACACACACACACACACACACACACACACACACACGCCAAACTAGCCTGAGTAGTATGTCCTAAACTGCCCTCAATCCAATGTACTTCATTATTCTTTTCATCTTTCATGTCTCCCACAACTTCCCCCATTTCTCCTGAGATCCTACTCACCTTTTAAGGCTCAGGTGAGGTGAAATTTTAGCTACTTTTCGAAGTTCTCCCTGAAACCCACTTACTAGTTCTCTCTCCCTTTTATTAGACTACATAGCACTTCTTTTAAACCTTTTTGCAATGATCATACTTACGTACACATAATCTCTTTCACCATGTTGCTAAATAAATATTGATCCTCATGGTACCAGCAGGTACTAAATAAATACTGATATCTGAATAATTCTTAAAATTCAGAGTCTTAATTATATTTACTTATTTTATATTAGAAAACAAGTCATATTATATATATATTTTTTTTTTGCGGTACTGGGGATTGATCCCAGGGACATTTTATCTCCAAGCTACACCCCCCAGCTCTATTTTTTATTCTTTATTTTGAAAGAGGGTCTCACTAAGTTGTGGAGGGCCTCACTAAGCAGCTGAGGCTGGCTGTGAACCTGCGATCCTCCTGTCTCAGCCTCCCAAGTACTGGGATTACAAGCGTGTACCACCACACCCAGTTTAAGTCATATTTTAAGAAACATTATTTTAAAAAATGATCTTACCACTGTGCCAGCAGGCAAAGGAGCAGAATCATCTGTTGGATACATTCTGGAAACTGGGCACTGGAGAATGTCTAGACCATTTGGAACCATTTTGCAGTAGTCCTGAACACACTGCAGCCACCACCACACAGCATCCCGGCAATTGTACCTGGCATAGGTCCCTTCCCCAAGGAGGTTAGGAATGAGACCATGTCTCAGGGTACCAGCAAATGCTAAAATGATATTCCTGAAATGACAGGATTAAGTACATCATTTGAAATGAAAATATACATTTAAAAAAGTAAAGACAAAAATTGTCACTTTTGGTGACTATATTTTGGGTGCATTTTCTCACCAGCTCTTATTTCTTTATATAGGAATAAGAAAGCAGTCACACTATGACTTGTAGAAAGCAGTCATACTATGAAGTACTGAATTAAAAGTCAGAGATCTTGGTTCTGGCCCTGGCTTTTTCTCTAGCAATCCATGTGACTTGTTTTCTCTGGTATAGTTTTTTGGTCTGTGGAGTGAAGGATTGGGCTGAGTGATTTTTAAGGTCAAGTAATGATCAGGCATGAACTTTATTCTTTTCTTTTTTGGTACTGAGGATTGAAGCTAGGGGCATTCTACATCTGAGCTACTACACCTCCAGCCGTTTTTATTTATTTATTTTTCTTTTAAAATGGGGTCTTGCTAAGTTGCAGAGGCTGGCCTTGAACCTTTGACCCTCCTGTCTCAACCTCCCAAGTACTGGGATTATAGACCTGCGCTGCCACGCCACACTCTGCTACTTCTTATATATTTTAACAATGACTTTTACATAAAAAAGAAAATCAAGCAAAGATGCAAGTTTAAACCAAAAATAATGAATAAAATGAATTAGTTTCACTAAGTAAATCCAATTACAATATTTTTTGAAATTTGAAAATTGTGTGCGTGATGTAATTTTTCCTATAAGACCTAAAGAGCCAACAATGCTTTTATTATAGAAGTGGTTAAAATTTTTTTTGTTTTTTTGCTGGGTGTGGTGGCTCACACCTGTAATTCCAGTACTTGGGATACTGAGATAGGAGAATTGCAGTTTTGAGGATAGATTCAGCAACATAGACCCTCAACAACCTAGTGAGACTGTTTCATAACAAAAAACAGAAAGGTCTGGGGGTGTAGCTCGGAGGTAGAATGCCCCTGGGTTCAATCCCCAGTACCACACATATACACATACACAAAAATGGTTTTATATTGAAATAAGCTTGCAAATTGTGAAGAAAACCTGACCTGTAATATGAAGGACTATAACTTAGTAACTTCAGAGTTAATTTAGTAACCTTAAAATCTTAAGGCATAAACTTGCACTGCAACTTTTTAGAGGATCTCTTACCTGGCCTCTAAATAGCGTCCAGTAACCAGCAGTATACCTCTAAGTGCAATGAAAGTATCCCTTCCCCAGCAGCGGAAAAGACCAGAAGAAAAATGAGGTAAGCCTAACAGAAGAGACAACAAGATAATATGTTAACCCTAATAATAAACACAAATCAATGAACTCCATTACTATACAATAGTTACTTTAACCCGGGCGTGGTGGCGCACGCTTGTAATCCCAGTACTTTGGGAGGCGGAGACTGGAGGATCCAGGTTCGCGGCCAGCCTCAGCTCTCTCCCTCCCTCTTATCTCTCTCTCTCTCTTCTCTCTCTCTCTCTTCTCTCTCTCTCTCTCTCTCCTTAGGCCCTCCGCAACTTCGTGAGACCCGGTTTCAAAATAAAGTATAAAAAATAGGGCCGGGGGTGGGGTGTGGCGCGGAGGTAGAACGCCCCTGGGTTCAATCCCCAGTACCGCAAAAAAAAAAATAGTTACTTTAAACCTGGGGTAAAAAAGATGAGTTACAAGGAGCCTGCAAACCCTCTAACATTATTTTATTTTATTTTTTTTGCAGTACCAGGGATTGAACGCAGGAGCGTTCTACCTCTGCGCTACACCCCCGGCCCTTTTTTTTATGCTTTATTTTTGAAACTAGGTCTCACGAAGTTGCGGAGGGCCTCACTAGGTAGGGAGAGAGAGAGAGAGAGAGAGAGAGAGAGAGGAGAGAGGGGGGAGAGAGAGAGAGAGAGAGAGACAGATATATATATATATATATATAAATAGATCGCGTGCGCATGCGCGCTGAAGTTGGCCGCGAACCCGGATCCTCGGGTCTCCACCTCCCAAAGTACTGGGATTACAAGCATGCGCCACCACGCCCGGCCCTCTAACATTATTTATAAAATATATGTCTACACTTAACTTTTGTGAAATGATGTTCTATTTTCTTATCAGGTTCTTTTTTGTTTGCTTTTTTGAGACAGGGTCTTGCTATGTTGCACAGGTTGGTCTCGAACTCTCAGACTCAAATGATCCTCTTGCCTTAGCCTCCTGAGTACTGGGATTACAGATGTGTGTCACCATGCCTGATTTATCAGATTCTTTGTGTGTGTGTGTGTGGTACTGGGGATTGAACCCAGGGGCATTCTACCTCTGAGCTACACTCCCAGCCCTATTTTTTTTATTCTTTATTTGGAAACAGGGTCTCACTAAGTTGCAGAGGACCTCACTAAGTAACTGAGGCTGGCTGTGAACTTGTGATCCTCCTGTCTCAGCTTCCCAAGTACTGGGATTACAAGGGTGTGCCACTGCGCCCGACTATCAGATTCTTAAAGGAATCTGTAACCCAAAAGAGATTAAGAACCAGGGCTAGAGGGTTTTTTGTTTTGTTTTGTTTTTTGCAGCTCTGGGGATCAAACCCAAGGACTCACAAGTGCTAGGTAAGCGCTCTGTACTACTGAGCTAGCTATATCCTTAGCCCCAAGAACCAGTACTAGAGAGAAATATTTAACTGAATTGAATCAAATGTGTTCTTAAACACACATAAACTTTCTTTTAACAAATAGAAGTCTTAAAGTCAAGAAATCAAATGTTTAACTTTATATGTAACAAAATATCATATTAATTATATACTTAAAAAGAATCTACCCTGACTTTAAGGATAATAAGTAAATCTAAATATGAAGTGATGGAGACGCCAGCGACCTGCTGTGAATCCAGCAGCTGCAGAATAGCAGCAGTGAAGGCAAGCAGCAACTCGTTCCACGCGCAACACAGACCCGAACTGCTGTGTTGGCAGAAGTGGCAGTGGCGCCATCTTGGTCAGACTGCGCCGATAGCATCTTGCATTGCGGCTTCTGCAGGCCACCAACAAAGAAGCCATGGACCTCCTCTAAAACCAGCACTACAGAGCAGCAGCGACGGGTGCGAGCAGCAGTTCAATCCATACTTGGCAGAGTCCCCAGGGCCCGGAGGCCTGACCAGAGCCTGCAGCAACGACTGAGTCCCCTTCTCCCCCCAAGATTAAGAACAGCGCTCAACGAGACCATAAGTCAACGAGCCGCTCCAGGGGGAGACCACCCAGCGCGGCCACAGGGACTCGTGTGGTCTGAGACAGTGCGGATTGTTCCGGCGGAGGTGGGTGTAGGATCTGCAGTGGGACGTGGTAGACGCGTGGATAAGCAGACAGTCCCTGGTGACATTTGAGTGGGACAGACTTGCAGCCTGCGGGTCGCAGCACCCTTGTAGAGTCCCCAGGGACCACCACAGGACATACAGCTGTGGTACCTGGGGAAAAATGGACCAAACCAGCCTTCTCTGTGGAAAATGTGGAGTTCCGTGTTTGCACAGAATCAGGGCAAGGCGACACCCACTGCTTCTGTAGGCAAAGAGAGACACGAGCCTGGGGCCCCCTGCCATAGGTGTAGATAGAGAGAGACATAGGGACAGCCCAAGTAGAGACCACGGAGAGCCACGCTTGCAGTGAGAAGGGCAATAGCGGCACTGGTCGCTTGCACAGGTAGTGAGAGGCACCAGGCAAAGGTCCCAATCACTGAAGGAGACCAAGAATTGGGCCTGCAAAGGACATTATACTGAGCAAGTGAGAATAATGATTCAGTAAAGGCCATTCACCTTTAAGGCTCACCTAGTAGCAACTATCTACCTCCAGAATAAGAAACTATAAAGGGAGAGAGGTAAGACATAGGATACCTACAGAGTGAGAGAGAGAGAGAGCTACCAAAAGCAACAAAGGTATAAACATAAGAAACCTGAAATCATGAAAAGGAAGAATAGCAAAGAAACAATGAGCCCCCACAACCCCACAACAACAGAACCCACCAACTCAGAAGTGCAAAGATTGCCAGAAGGACAACTCAGAACTTCAATAGAGGAAATGATAAAGGATTTCCAAAAAGAATTCAGAGAAAGCCTGATAGAAATGAAGGATCAAATAAGCAGGAATCAAAAAGAAGCTATGAAGGAAGTGAAGGATGCAATAATTGAAATGAAGGAATCAATGCAGACCATCAACAATAGACTAGACCACATGGAAAACAGAATATCACTCTTAGAAGATGACCTCTCCAAAAATGAACACATAGTATATAAATTAGAAAAAAACAATTCGACAGCATGAATTGGACATTGAAGAGATCTCAGCCCATCTTAAAAGAACAAACATAAGAATAATGGGCATAGAAAAGGGATTAGAAGCTGAAACTAAAGGAATCAATAATCTATTCAGAGAAGTAATATTAGAAAATTTTCTAAACATAGAAAGAGAGGTCGATACACAGGTACAAGAAACATATAGGACCCCCAATAGACAGGATCAGAGAAGAGGTTCACCACACCACATAATAATCAAACTGACTAATGTAGAGGCCAAGGAAAGAATCTTAAAGGCAGCAACAGTAAAAGACCAAGTAACATTCAGAGGCAAACCAATAAGAATCACTCCTGACCTTCCAAACCAAGTCATGAAAGCCAGGAAGGCCTGGAGTGACATATTCCAAACTCTGAAAGAAAACAACTTCCAGCCAAGATTTGTCTACCCAGCAAATATGTCTATCAAATTTGATGGGGAGCCGGGCATGGTGGCACACGCTAGTAATCCCAGTACTTTGGGAGGCAGAGACCGGAGGATTCGGGTTCGTGGCAAGCCTCAGCTCTCTCTCTCTCGCTGTCTCTCTCTCTCTCTCTACCTAGTGAGGCCCTCCGCAACTTCGTGAGACCTGGTTTCAAAATAAAGGATAAAAAAATAGGGCCGGGGTGTAGCGCGGAGGTAGAATGCTCCTGGGTTCAATCCCCGGTACTGCAAAAAAAAAAAAATTTGACGGGGAAATAAAAACCTTCCATGACAGACAGAAGCTGAAAGACTTTATGTCTTTCAAACCAGCACTAGAGAAAATGCTCAACGAGATTAATTACAAAGAAGAAAAATAAGGCTGGGCGTGGTGGCACACGCTTGCAATCCCAGTACTTTGGGAGGCGGAGACCAGAGGATCCAGGTTCACGGCCAGCCTCAGCTCTCTCTCTCTCTCTCTCTCCTTAGTGAGGCCCTCCGCAACTTCGTGAGACCCGGTTTCAAAATAAAGTATAAAAAAAATAGGGCCGGGGTGTAGCGCGGAGGTAGAATGTCCCTGCGTTCAATCCCCAATACTGCAAAACAAAAACAAAAACAAAAAAACAAAGAAGGAAAATAAGGAAACACCAGAACCAGAGAAACAGTGATGTCCATCAAACAAACAATTAGGCAAAGAACAAACACTACCTCAAACAGAAATTAAAACTCAAAATGTTAGGAATGAAAACCCATCTCTCAATAACCACGCTGAATATAAATGGCCTCAACTCCCCAATCAAAAGACATAAGGTGGCAAAATGGATTAAAAATCACAATCTATCTATATGCTGCCTGCAAGAAACACACCTTACAAGTAAAGATATGCACAAACTAAAGGTGAAGGGATGGAGCAAGGTAATTCATGCTAATGGAACTCGAAAACAAGCAGGAGTAGCAATTCTGATATCAGACAAATTAGACTTCAAACCTAAACTTATCAGAAGAGACAAAGAAGGTCATTTCTTACTGGTGAAAGGAACAATCCAGCAAGAGGATATAACAATAGCCAACATTTATGCCCCAAACATAGGTGCAACCACTTCTAAAAAGAAACTCTTCGCAACATTAAATCACACATAGATCCCAATACAATAATATTGGGAGACTTCAACACACCTCTCACACCACTAGATCAATCTTCAAGACAAAAGTCAGTAAAGATGCCTCAGACCTAAGGAACACCATAAACCAAATGGACCGAGTAGACATATACACAATATTCCACCCAACTACAGCTGAATTCACATTTTTTTCAGCTGCTCATGGAACATTCTCTAAAGTAGACCATATCCTAGGCCACAAAGTTCAAAAACTAGCAAGTTCAAAAAAATGTGACATAATCCCCTGCATCTTTTCAGACCATAATGGAATGAAACTAGAAATCAACTATAAGAAGACCCAGAGAAACCTCATAAACACGTGGAGACTGAATACCACACTGCTGAATGAGGAATGGGTAAAAGAAGAAATAAGGGGAGAAATTAAGAAATTCCTAGAAACAAATGAAAACAGAGACACAACATATCAAAATCTCTGGGACAC
>PVJS01022474.1:0-30487 GCA_004027185.1 Glis glis
TAAGTGAGATTAGTCAGGCACAAAGAGTGAAAGGTCGGATGTCCGCCTTAATATGTGGAAGCTAGAGAGGAGGAGACTTAGAAGGGACGCCAAACAAAGAAGGGGAAAGCTTTAGATAAACAAAGAAGAGGACCTATCTGAGGGAGTTGGGAGGGGGGTGGAGGGTAACACACTAAAACGCAGGAGGTATACATCCAAAACTTATAAAACTCAAATCACTGTGCAAAGCACTAAAGGGAGGGAACGGGGTGGGATTTGAGGGAGGGCAAATCGGGCAATGTGTGCATGTATGACTCTTATAGCCTAACACCTATTAAATGTATAATTACAATGCACCAATAAAAAAAAAAAATAGGGCTGTGGATGTAGCTCAGAGGTAGAACACCCCTGGGTTCAATCCCCAGTACAAAACAAAACAAAACAAAAGCCTATATCCACTGGGCATTAGGACTATTAGGACTTCATTAATTTCTGGGGAACACAACCATTTAGAATATAATAAATTTCTAAAAGTTCAGCATCTCTAAAGTCTAAATTCAAATGGACTGTAAAGGCAGTAATATGATCATTCATAAATTTCAGATTGCCTCTCTAAACCAATTCTCAGTCCTGTTGAAATCAATAGTAAACACATGTCAAAATTGTTGGATCCAAGACCACCCTTATTATTATAGATATTCCTTTTCCTGAGAATTTATTCTTGTTTAAGCAAACTCAGCCTAACTAAGCGTTTTTTTCAATTTGCCTTGATGAATTTCATTATTTTCTCCTGATAGCAACATATGTACTTTCATAATTAAAGACAACAACATTCCATTATCCTTTAAATAAATATAAACAAAACATTTAATATTTGAAAACAATTATTCAAATATATTCCTAATTAAAAAATAAAATGTCAACAATTGTGACTGTTTTTGTATTTTGAATATCAGAAATGGATAAGGGTTTCTTCCTAAAACAAACAATTGCTATAATTGAGTGTCATTGAAGAAAAAACAGGCCTTTTTTTTCCAAATGAGATCTATTTATTTTCATTTTGTCTTTTTTAGAGCTGTGCTTGCAAAATGACAAGTGAAATGAAAGATTGAAGCAATTATACACATCATTCAGATCAAATAGACTCTCATTAAATAAGAGCAGATGGTATGGATAGAAATTAGAGCTTGAAGGCTGTGTTCCTCATATACAACATATGAAAATAGATTGGATTTCAGTGCATTTATTTTAAAATAGTTTACACTTCCTCTAACAGATGTGTTTATTTGAAATGTTATATGGAAGCATATAGTTATAACTTACATTTCCCTGGCCATTTAAAATAATAAAAACAATTACACTCATCAAGTTTACCAATGCGTAGTAAAATGAGTACAGTAGACTCCCCTTTTCCAGAGGATATGTTTTACATTTTCTTTGTATATGTATGATAAAGTTAATTCTATAAGTTAGGCATAGTAAAAGATTAATAACAATAGCTAAACCTGCCTGCCACCACTGCAATTTATGCATCGGAGCTGGACCTGTGAACTAAAACCTCTGAAATTGTGAGCCCCAATCAGGCTTTGTTCTTCTACATTTTGTGTATCAGGTATGTACATCATGGTGGTGAGAAGGTGGACTGAAACACTCTCTTGCCCTAAACATGAGCTTTTCTATTTAGTTTCAGAGTGGAGTTGTCTCTGGGTGATTGAAACCACAAAAAGCAGAACTGAAGATAGGAGGGGATGACTGTTTATACATTACAAAATTACTCTTGCCATCCCCTGCTGGATGCTGTGAGCCCCCGGTCCCCTTCACAAAAATATGGAGATGACTGTGAACACCAAGCGGACAGCACTCTGTTCTCCCAGATGCCTGTGACTTAACATAGGAACTTAACCCAGGCTGCAACCTTGTGGCCTTCTTAGGGAGGTAATAGAAATTTTATTTCCATGTGGATCAGAGAAAATAACTTGAAAGATTACTAGAGATCTATTTCACATGTTATCTTGTGAGTTTTAAAAGACTATGGTTTTTTTGTTTTTTTTATAAGAACACTTGGAATCTAGAGAAATTTTATTTTCCCATAAGACATAAATATTCATGTGGAAGTAAGCTGTGTAGCAAATATAGAGGAAGAAGATCTCAGGAAAATTTCTACATTTGGGATATTCAATACTGAATTCACTTAATTTATCTCAATTTAACATTTCTCAATTAAAAGTTACAGTTGATCTGATTACTTTCTTGACAAGTCTTTCTCACAAACTGTGTTTTGAAACAAAAATCAATACTAGAAAAGGTCTGCCTGAAACCTACCAATCTGACATATTAAATATTGGCCTAAGGACTTAAAATTATTCACAGAGTAAACTGAGATAATATTTTAGGCAGACAGTTTGCTCACTTACCTATCTGCATTAAATTTGAAAGAAAATGTAACTATTTTAAAAATAGTTTAAACCATATTCTGCATGGGCAACGAATGCACTAAGTTGAACCAAAAGTGGCAGTGTTTACAGAGTTGCAAAGGGTAAAGCCTGAAAGGGCTGGGGCCCGTTCTATGAAATTGGCCCTGGAAAGCATCACACAGAGTCATTAATCAAAAAGTCTTGATCTAAGATGATAGAAATGAGTTTAGAGCAAATTCCATTTATTACGGCAGCAGATATTTATTGGTGGCTCTAGTGTTCATGACCTGCAGGTACGCTGAGAGGTAAGGAGGAGAGTGAAGAAAAGCATGCAGGATTTCAGCTAGGATTGCTTGGAGGTCAATTTACAGGAACTTTGAAGAAAAAGTAAGGTTAACTCAAGATGATTCTGAAACTAATTAAATGTTTCTTTTGATGTAAGAACTATTGAATTATTGATTTATCTTTTGTGCTATTCATATAATGTAAAATCATGATGGGGTTCTAAGAGGAGGTAATATAGATTTAGTTGAGCACAACTTAATATTTAATTTTCAAAGATTTTCATCCTACATTGTAATCAAATAGTATTTAAAGAGCACAAAAGGTATGTATTTGTAGATGCCATAGAGGTTTTGGAAATTTGATCTTTACACTTTTCCCAAAAGAGTTTAGGTCCTGCAGTGTGACCAAGAAGGATTTAAAGTTTCCCTCAACTTGACTAAATAGACAGTTTCTTTTCTGACTCTGATCTTTTCTTTAGAGAATTTACTTTTGAAAACTTTCTACTACAAGCCTTTTCTCTGTTTATTTGAGAGGTAAGTCTTCTTACTGACTCCATGGGGTCTTGGGCTTTCTAGCAAAAGAATCAGTCAGACGATCAGTGGTACAGGAGTAAGGCTGTTAATGCTTAGGCTCAAGCACAAGGGAGGCAGCATATAGTATATAGGCCACTGAAATGCCAGATTGACTCGAGGAAGGTCAAAAGGGACCCAGCTTTTAGGGAATCTCCAGGCAGGCAGGGGCATGTGTACTTGCTATCATCCCATGTGGAGGTGGAGTTTCAGTTGTGCCTGCACTCTTCCTCATTTTGTCTTTTTGTTGTTGTTGTTGGTGCACTGTAATCATACATATTGATGCGGTTCAGGGTGGTAGAGGCATACATGCACACATCACTCATTTAGCCCTCCCCCAATTCCCACCCCATTTTCTCCCCTTCCCTCCTTCTCATGCTCAGTATAGTGACCGACTTAGATAAGTTTGTGTATACACATCATGTGCATTAGGGTGTTTCTCTCTTCCCTCCTCCCATCTCCCTCAGTTAGGTCGCCTTCTTTACTCATCTAAGGTTTCTCCTCCTTTGTCTGGAGTCCCTCCTATGTCCCATTTTCTCCCTAGCTTCTGCATATTAGGGAGAATATCCGACTTTTCCATTTTTGTGACTGACTATTCTCAGCATACTGTTCTCCAATTCCATCCATTTTCCTGCAAATGACATAATTTGGTTCTTCTTTATGGCTAAGTAAAATTCCATTGTGTACATATCCCATAGTTTTGTAATCCATTCATCTGTTGATGGACATCTTGGCTGGTTCCATAGTTTGGCAATTATGAATTGTGCAGCTATAAAAATAGATACACATGTATTAGTCTGGTAGTTTGGTTTCCATTCTTTTGGGTAGATACTCAGAAGTGGTATTGCTGGGTCATATGGTAGGTTCATTCACAGTCTTCTGAGGATCCTCCACACTGTTTTCCAAAGTGGTTGCACTAATTTGCAATCCCACCAACAATGTATTAGAGTTCCTACTTCACACCCTTGCACAAATTTCTTGCTGTTTCTGTTTTTAATGATTGCCATTCTAATTGGGGTTAGGTGCAATCTCAGGGTAGTTTTGATTTGCATCTCTCTGATTGCTAATGGTGTTGAATATTTTTTCATACATTTATTGGCCATTTGTATTTTTCTTCTGTGAAGTGTCTATTTAGTTCACGTGCCCATATTTTCATTTGGTTATTTGTTTTTTTAGTGGTGAGTTTTTTGAGTTCTCTGTATATTCTAGATATTAGACCTCTATCAAAGGAGTAGCTGACAAAAATCTTCTCCCATTCTGTTGGCTCTCTGTTGAGGTTTTTGATAGTTTCCTTTGCTGCACAGAAGCTCTTCAGTTTATTGCAATCTCACGTATTGATCCTTGTTTTAATTTCTTGTGCCTTTGAGGTCTTGTTGAGAAAGTTTTTACCTGTGCCTATGTGTTGAAGAGTTGGACCTATGCCCTCTTCAAGCTGCAAGGTCTCTCATCTAATTTCCAGGTCTGTGATCCATCTTAAATTGACTCTTGTGCAGGGTGAGAACAATGGAACAGAATAGAAGACTCAGAAACAAATCTGAGTCTTCTCTTCTGTTCCATTGGTCTATATGTCTGCTTTTGTACAAATACCATGCTGTTTTTATTACTATAGCTCTGCAGTATAGTTTGAAGTCAGGTATTGTGATGCCTCCTTCATGGTTCTTGTTGCTGAGAACTATTTTGGTTATTCTGGGTTTTTTGTTGTTCCAAATGAATTTAAGGACTGATTTTTCCATGTCTGTGAAGAATGACCTTGGTAATTTAATGGGTATTGCATTGAATCCATAGATAACTTTTGAAAGAATGGCCATTTTAATGATATTATTCTGCCTATCCAAGAGCATGGGAGGTCTTTCCATCTTCTAAGGTCTTTCTCAATTTCTTTTTTCAATATTTTATAATTTTCCTTGTAGAGGTCTTTTACCTCCTTGGTTAGGCTTATTCCTAAGTATTTTATTGTTTGGAGGAATATCATGAGTAGAAATGTTTTCTGGATTTTTTTTCAGTGGATTCATGGTGGGAATACAGAAGAGCTTCTGGTAATTTAAGATTGTTTTTGTATCCAGACACTTTGTTGAATTTGTTGATCAGTTCTATAAGCCTTTGGGTTGAATTTTTTGGGACTTCGTAGTATTATACCATGTCATCTGCAAATAGTGATAGCTTCAGTTCTTCTCTTACTATTTGTACTCCTTTTATTCACTTCTCTTGCCTTATTGCTCTGGCTAGATTTGCAAGTACTATATTGAAAAGGAGTGGTGATAGTGGACATCCTTGTCTTGTTCCTGTTTTTAAGGGGAACTCTCATAGCTTTTCCCCACTCAATATCATGCTGGCTGTGGGCCTATTGTATATTGCCTTTATGATGTTGAAGTATGTTCCTTCTATTCTGATTCTCTGCAGTGTTTTTAGCATGAATGGGTGTTGTATTTTTCAAATGCTTTTTTAGCATTTACTGAAATGATCATGTAATTTTTGTCTTTATTTCTGTTAATGTGGTGAATTACATGGGTTGTTTTTCATATCTTGAGCCAGTGTTGCATGCCTAAGATGAATCGACTTGGTCATGGTGTATGATTTTCTTAATGTGGTTTGGAATGCACGTTGCTAGTATTTTGTTTAGAAGTTTTGCGTCTTAAGTTTTTCAACAATATGGGCCTGTAGTTTTCTTTTCTTGAGATATCTTATCATCTCCCTCACTTAAAGTTCAATTTATGAATTGTCACATTTAATTGCCCATTAAGTAATTAAAAACAAATAATTATAACATCTCTTCTATATTTGATAAACATAGCCTTGTGGCCAACTCAACTTCCCAAAGCAGGATAAAATCTGTATTTCATAAATTGAAAAGAAATTAGAGCATAATCAGATTGTCATTTTGGAATGACACTTTTGTAAATATAAAAATAACTGTATGTGAAAAAAGTTGATTATCAAACTAATTATTCATTAGAATTTCCAAAATGACATTATTTATTAGTTTGTTACTTGTTGTCTGATCTCAGACTACTTCTATAAAAATTCTACTTATGGTCAGTCAAGTTCATTAGCAATACCATTAAATACACTAAATAAATTGAAGCCAGTCATGGTGGCACACACCTATAATCCCAGTGCTTGGAAGGCTGGGAAAGAAGCATCAAACATTCGAGGCCAGAGTGCAATAACTTAGTTATTTGAGACCCTGTTTAAAAATTAAAAATAAAAATGGCAGGGGGAGTAACTCAGTGGTGAAATGTCCTCAGGTTCATTTCCCAGTGCTCAAACTCCTCCCACACACACACAGGAGAAAGAAATGTGTTCTCACATTCTAATAAAAATTGAAAATATGAAAGCAGAATAAAATATTTTACTATATTAAAGGGAAAAACCCATTACATTTTTATAGCTATGATAATAAAACTATTCAATGTAGTGTAAATGGTATGTAGGCTTTTTAAGTTGATTTAATTTGTTGTTAGAATGTAAAACATGGTAGAATGACTTTGTGGTCCTGTAAATATGGTCACAGACTAAAATCCATGTCATTTTCCCCACTGATAGGCTAAGATGATAAACATTCACAAAGAAAGAATTCTAGGATAAAATTAGATTCTCTTTTATTCTTACTTCTGCTTGAATAGCTTTAAAAACAGAAGTTATTGGCTAGTCACACTCTCAGTTGAGTGATTCTACCCAGCTGGGTGGGAAAATAGGACCTTGACATGTTTAAAGTTTATCATTAATTCTTCAAACTATACTAAAGAGCCATAGTAATAAAAACAGCATGGCATTGGCACAAAACCAGACATATAGACCAATAGAGCAGAATAGAATATTCAGAAACAAATCCACACACTTACAGACAATTGATTTTTGAAAAAAGGGCCAAAAACATACACTGGAAAAAGCCTCTTCAACAAATGTTGTTGGCAAAACTGGTTATCCATACGGAGAAAAATGGAAATAAATCCCACTTTCTCACCCTGCACAAGAGTCTATTCAAGATAGATCAATGACCTGAAAATTTGACCAGAGACTTTGCAGTTACTTGAAGAGGGCATAGGACTGACACTCCAACATATAGGTGTGGGCAAAAGCTTCCTCAAGATCCCAAAGGTACGAGAAATTAAAACAAGGATTAATACATGAGATTGCATTAAACTGAAGAGCTTCTGTGCAACAAAGGAAATTATTATGATCATTAAGAGAGAGCTGACAGAATAGAAGATCTTTGCCAGCTGTTCCTTTGATAGAGGACAAATATCTAGAATATACAAAGAACTCAAGAAATTTACCACCAAAAAACAACCCAATCAAAAATGGGCAAGTAAACTAAATAGACACTTCACAAAAGAAGAAATACAAATGACCAATAAATATATGAAAAATATTTAACATCATTAGCAATCAGAGAGATGCAAATCAAAACAACCCTGAGATTTCACCTAACCCCAATTAGAATGACAATCATTAAAAAAACAATGATAAAGGCTGGTGAGGATGTGGAGAAGTAGGAACTCTGATACATTGCTGGTAGGATTGCAAATTAGTGCAACCACTTTGGAAAACAGTGTGGAGGATCCTCAGAAGAATGGGACTGAACCTACTATATAACCCAGCTATACCACTCCTGGGTATCTACCCAAGAGAGTTGAAACCAGACTACCATAATAATGCATACATATCTATGTTTATAGCTGCACAATTCATAATTGCCAAATTATGAAACCATCTGAGATCTTCATCAATAGTTGAATGGATTACAAAATTGTGGGATATATACACAATGGAATTCCACTTAGCCATAAAGAAGAACGAAGTTATGTCATTTGCAGGGAAGCAAATGGAACTGGAGAATGTTATGCTAAGTGAGATTAGTCAGTAACAAAAAGTGAAAGGTCATATGTTCTACCTCATATGCAGAAGCTAGGGAGAAATTGGGACACAGGAGGGACTCCAGACAAAGGAGGAGAAACCTTAGTGGAGTGAATAACTGAGAGAGATGGAAGAGGGGAGGAAGACTTGAAGAGGGAAACACTCCAGTGGACATGGTTTACATACACAGTCTTATCAAAGCCAGTCACCTTGTTAAGCAGGGGAAGTTGGGGAGGAAGAGGGAGTGGAGTGGGAACTGAGGGAGGACTCAATGAGTGGGGTGTGCATGTATGCCTCTATCACCCTGAAATTCATCAATATGTGTGATTACAATGCACCAATAAAAAATTGTCATTAATCATATTTTCCCCAGAGTACTTCCTTTACCTATTACAGAATTATTGAGGGTCCCAGTTACTCTATAACCTAATCATCATATGATGGTTAGATTTATAAATTATGTCACTCTGGTACATTCTGTAATGGAATTTCACTGACTTAATTTGAATTTCCTTGATTAGTAAATTGCACCTTTCTATTTGTTTTTACCTTATATATGAATGTTTATTCATCCTTTTTGCATAATTAAAAACGTTGGATGTGTTTTCTTTTTGTTTTGTTTTGTTTTTTCAGTATTGGGGATTTAACCCAGGACCTTGCACAGGCTAGGCAATATTTCTACAACTTAATTATAGCCCCAGAAATTATTTGGATTTCTTATTTTATTCTTCTTTTTCTTCCTTTCTCTTGTTTTGGGGGGTACTGAGCATTCTACCTCCAAGCTACAGCCATAGCCCTTTTTTGTTTGTTTTTGTTTATTTGTTTCTCTTTGTGGTACTGGGATGGAACCCAGGGGCCTTCTACCTCCAGGCTACACCCCAGCCCTATTTTATTTTTTGTTTGGAAATAGGGTCTCACTAAGTTTCCTAGAGCCTCATTAATTGGTGAGGCTGTCTTTGAACCTGTGATCCTCCTGTTTTAGCCTCCCAAGTACAAGGGTTATAGACGTGTGCCACCATGTCTGGCTTGCCTACTGCCCTTTTTACTTTTCAATTTGAAACAAGGTCTCTCTAACTTGCTGAGGCTGGCCTTGAACCTGTGATCCTTCTGTCTCAGTCTCCCAAGTACTGGGATTACAGGCATGTACCACTGCACCTGGCAGACATTAGTCTTTCTTGATCATATTTTATACAATTATGTTTTCCATGATTGTAGCTTGAATTTTTAATTCCTTTTAGTGCTTTGTACATATGATCTTAATTTTAATTCATAATTATATATGTATAGAATTATTATATTTATATTATCATGTATATATGCATAGAGTCAACTTCTATTATTTGTAGCATAACTATTTGAGAAGTTGTCTACTAAAATGTATTTGTGACCCCAAATTAATAGGATTGTTTCATGGTCATTTACAGACATCTGCAGAGCAGTGAAATTTTGAGTTGTCCGATGAGTACATTCCCAGCTGAGGATAAGCTAGGTGATCCTATCTTCTTGTTTCTTCTCATAGTGTAAAACAACAATGTTCTGTTCATGTCTGCTTACTGCCATGTTTTTTACAGTTGCATATGTTTTACTGATAATTTCTCTTTTAAAGTGGCACCAAGCCTACCACTGAAATGTTTATAATGTCCCCAATGGCCAGAAAGCTATGATGTGGTTCTTATAGGAAATACACATTAGATAAGTTTGGTTCAGACATGATAAACTATTGGTCATGGATTCAATGTTGATGAGTCACCAATACTTATTTAATAGGATTTCTTTAAACAGTAGCAAACATAAAACAAAGTTATGTTTTTCTCAATGAGGGAAATGCGGTCAGATGCTCCGAGTAATCTGACTATATTTCTCTTGAAAGCAGTGGTTCAGTGTTCATTAATTCATTATTTATGTCAACTTTATAGGCTATAACCACTAGAAATTATGAGAATAAACTGTCTATATATCTATCTACCTATCATCTATTTATATATATGCAAAAAGTAAATGTGGTGGGGTCTTGAGCTTGTTTAGTTGTCCAGAGGACTCATAGCATTCATGTTTTTACACTTATTTTCTATTTATGACACAATTGTGGGCAGCAACCTAATTAATGAGATCAATCTTAGCATTATTTGAATTTTTCCTTCCAACAGTGCTATGGTCATATATGAAATTACCAAATACCAATTTCAATATTATGTATGGGGAAGAAGTGGGTTGGGATACAGAAGGAAACACACCAAGTGCTGTGTGCATGTATGTTTCACCCGGAACCTCATTATGATGTATAATTACAATATACCAATAAAAAGATCAATATTAGAATATTTAAATCACAATATTGCTGGAAATATTGTGTGAAAATCTCTGCCACTGCAAGCAATAGTTGTGATTAGAAAAACTACTAATTTGTCCCCCCAAATATATTTGGCATCACATTTCAGAGTATTTCATTTCTTACTTAGATATTTAAGTACATGCTTAAAAATCGCCAAAAGAATTCACTTCCTAAAATGTGGAACATGAGAAGTACTGACCATGAACTCTATTTCTTTTCATTTATCAAAAGTTTGTCCTTTTGTAGATATGATCAGCTGGCACTATTGTCTCTCTACAGGCATACAAGCAGAACACTATCTGAAGCGAGATAAGAATCAAATGTATTTAGCCAAGTGGAAAATAAGGGAAGTACATGTTATTTATGATACCAATTTGTTCTTTATTCAACAAATATGGTAAAATGTCTTCAAAGGTACAGATCTATAAAGGCCATGCATACACACATAAACCAAACTGCCAATATTATGATACAGATATGGATATTTCAGTCCAAATGGATTATTCTATTTGAAATCTAAAATCTAAAATCATATATAAAAAGGGGGATACAGAAGCTAAAGTTGATTTGTTTTCTGAATGTCATAATTCTTTTCTCTTTGATTGAATAAACCAAGTATATATACATTCAAAGAAAATATTCTCTTTCAGTTATTGAGAATTCTCTTTAAATATTTTATTTTCATAGAAAACATTCAATTAGATAACCAGATAAAGAAACTGATCCTTAGAGGACCTAAGAAGTTTGATCAAATCATCCAATGGAATGTGTACTGATGAAATTCTTGACCATTTCTGTCAGAACACAAAATTTGCATTCATCTCCTAAGCAGGTTACCTTGGCATTCATTGAAATGCAAGATTTGCAGTAGATTACTTTAGCTTTCATTATAAAGCATGGTACTCTCATATTGAATTATGTTTGATGAAGTATTGCAAATAATTCCTTCCTCTGGCATTTTAATTTTTCTAACGTATCTTCAATCTAGAGAATATTAGCATAAAATTTAACATTGGCATGCCACATATTTAAATATACCTATTTAATCACACATATTTAATCAAGATTTTATTTTAATACTTAATTGAAATTATTTTGGTTAACATTCTGGCTCAGTCAGAGAGGAGTTGGACAGCTACGTATTGAGTTCGTGTGAGTGCAAAACAATTATATTCATATTTTATGTAGCTGTTAGGTAAGTTGTCTATAAAAATAATTTTTATTCTGACGATAATTTTCTAAAGTCTAAATCTCTAAAGATGAGGTTTGGAAAATATTTAGTGTTTTATTTCATATAGAATGTGTAGTTATTAAATTAAAAATTTGAGTAGAAAATTAATACTTTGATTTTGTGTATTTAGTAAATATGGAATGGACAGTAAGGGAGAAAAAGAGAGCATGAATAAATACATGAGAAAATATTCAAAGGAATGCCTTTAATTAATATAGTTTATTATTTTTTCTTTATGTATTCTTCCATTTCCAAAACTTCTTATATGACCTTGAAATATATTTATGAAAAAAAGTTTAACTCTAATATATTTTGACTGTGTAATTAGTATTCACAAATCCCACCTATTTCTCTCTCTCTCTCTCTCTCTCTCTCTCTCTCTCTCACACACACACACACACACACACACACAAAGATATGGAAAAAGCTAAAGTTCCTTTATCTTCATTGGTCTGGGCCACTATAAAATATCAAAAGTAAAATGACTTATCAACAATAAAAAATGTATTCATCATAGTCTGGGGCCTAGGAAATCCAAGTTCAAGCCAGCAGAGATCTCATTTATGTTGACAGACCATTTCCTGGTTCATAGAAGGGGCCTTCTAGCCAGGTGTGATGGGGCATGACTGTCATCCCAATACTTGGGAGGCTGAGAGAGTAGAATCACAGGTTCGAGACCATCTTTGTCAACTTAGGGAGACCCTGTATCAAACTAAAATAAATAAATAAATAAGTCTGTACCCTGTGTGTGTGTGTGGGGGGGGAATTGGGGTGTCAGAGAAGGTGCATTCTAGTTACGTCCTTACATGGTGGAAGGAGCAAGGCAATTCTCTGAATTTTCAAGGGCATTGACCTCACTGATGAAGGCCATGGCCTCATGATCTAATCTCCTCCTTAAAGACCCACCTTCTTACACCATCACCTTAGGTATTCCTGTGAATTTGGTGGGGGTAGGCATTCCGACCAGTGCAACCCTTATCAAGGTACATGGTATTTCTATCTCTCAGTTGTATCTGAAAACTTGGCATTGTCAGAAAGTTTCTATACTAAAGCAAAAGAAATTCCACCATTCCATTAGCATTCTTAATAGATATGGAATGCACAGAGGTATTCCCTGGTAAGACGGAGAGTGAGATCATATATCCCAAATTCATTACTTTTAATGTACTTAAATTAATAAAATTACCAAAGAAAGAGATTGAAAATTTTTCATATACAGAAAAACTAGAAGTGTTCTCACTAACAAATACCTACATAATATAAGGAAATTTGAAAGACACTTCTAGAGGACACCAAAAGGCAATAAATAACTCTCCAGCAATGGAGTGGCGAGCTCTTATAAGCGTGCAGAAGAGGTTTTTAAAGGACTTTAGTAATAATCCTTTTGAAAGTCACAGAGCAGTCAGGTTTAAAGAAGTCAATTATCCAAATGATTTTTTGTTTGTTTGTTTCCACTTGACATCCTACAAAGGAAGCAATTAATATGGAAACAGGCTCACTCTGCAGCTTGGGATCGGAGGTGATGGTACCCATGAAGATGCGACTGTCGACTTGCAGAGGAAATTCACATTGTGCCACCACGCACACCAAAACTATGAGCTCTGTGGGCCTCTGTACTTCAGTGTCTCACCAAAGTAGTAGATAAGAGGATAAGATATCACTGGTGTCAGTGATAATTACATAATGAAAAATTTGCATCCTTCAAAGTGTCAAAGCCAGCCCACTGACAGATGCTTTACATTTAGAAAGTAATCATATATACTTCTATCACTTCATCGCCTTAGTTCAATTTTTTTTCCCTGTTCTTTTTGGAACAACTCATTTGCTTTCAGATTGTACTTTTTCACGATCCAGGGATACAGTCACACTTGATTTCTCAAGGGCGATGAACATGTGGTAAGCTAATAAATTCGGCCACTATTATTGTTGAGCAAATGGCAGAACTTGATAGAATTGTTTGCCTTAAACGTTTAATTTTATCAATTAAAGTAACTGAGTGGCAATTCTTATTAGTAAAAAGGAAAGTGTTTGCTGTGCAAAGGCTTAAAATAACATGATGCCTGATAGCTCAACCCTTATTTGAGTTACCATTCTCCCTTTTGAGTTTTGCCGTAAGAAGTTATTGAGAGTAAATGGATAATACACATTTGCAGGATCAGAGAAATTTAAAAGAGGCTGATCTCAAGGATAGTATCTAGTAGTAGATCAAGAATAGGACTAATCAGGATAAGAGGTAGTGAGAGACTGGAAAGAAGAGAGAGAGAGAGAGAGAGAGAGAGAGAGAGAGAGAGAGAGAAACAGTTTTGCTATTGAGAAGACTTCTTTAGATTTCTGGCTAGCTAGTGTCCCAGTGTCCTGTGCATATCACCAGGTGGGGGGCTTCTCCACCATGTTGGTGGTACAGCAGGGTAACCTCCCTTCCTTATCTGGGAAAGTAAGGTATGGACCACTCAATTTCCCATCTTTTCAGTTCAGATAATTCAAATGTCAAAAAAGAAAATAATATTTACTAGGTTCTCACAATGCTTGCTGTGTGCATTTAAATGAATAATGGTTTTCTAGAAGTAGTTGGATAGCTTAGGTATAAAGCAAGCGTGCAGCATATATATATATATACCACCCATGTGGGGAAGCATGTGCTCTGGAATACAGGAGCAGTGACATCTGACCCTGATAACTGAAGGAGTTCAGTGCATCCAAACCTTGATCTTTAAAACAAAATAGTGAAAATGTGCTGCAGAGGAGATAAATGACTCCCCAGAGAGGGGGGCAAAAGAAATGCTCCTCTGTGCATTTCGAGTGTTCATTATAAAAGGGAGCGATACTTATCCCTGTAACTCCATGAGGAAATGCACTGAGGAGTGAAGATTATAGGCAGGAGGATGAGTTTAGGGAACATTTCCATTTCAGCAAGCATCTGTGACAGATAGTAAATCCAGTGATAACTGCCATGCACTATGAGTGCCTTTCTTTCTACTAAGCCTGGTGAGAGTACCTTACTCCTTCTAGCATAACTGTTTTGTTCCACCTGAGCATAATGGAGATTTCAAAATTTACAAGAAAAGTTAAAGGCAAAGAAAAATGTGACAGTACACAAATGAAAAGCTGTTCTTAATGAACCACTTTTCTTTTGATGAAACTCATCCTTGTTTTCTACCTTCATAACATTATATGAATTTTTTTAAATATTCTGAAATGTCTCATCACGAAACAGGTGATTTCATTTTATCTCTTGATGATTGATATGCTTTTATGATGGAAGGCCTTTCTATGTTTACTATCCTTTTCAAAAGGGAGGATGGAAGAGCTTATGAAGCAATAGAGGAAAAAATGACATCACTTTGGCTGCAAAAGACTTGATGGTCATAATCTGCACAGTGATTACTGTTTCAATGAGTACTTGGTGAGGAAAGGTAATTTGACATGGATTTATAGTTTAGACCTAGACAATTTATAGAGTATTAATATTATATTTAACATCTTCATAAATGCACTTCTCTTGCCTTAGAGAAATATAAAACATTCACTGTATTTTAGTTACATTTAATATAAGTAATTACTATTGATTTTCATAACTAGAATGCTTATAAACTATGTAAATATAAGAGAGGCACTATAATTGAAACAGCAGTTAGCTGGATATCCTATATATAAAATCTTCCTTTGACCCACCCCATAGGGCTTATATATGGAAGTCTCATAAATCTTATAACTCCAGCATCATTACATTAAACAGTATGATTACATTATTACATGCACATAGCACAGTGCCAGGGATGGTACTATCTGCGTATGGGTCTAGCTAATCTCCAAAGTAGCTGCTCTATCTCAACTACAGCTCAAACTATATTTTTCTTTTATTGGTGCATTGTAACCATACATCTTGATGAAGTTGGGGGTGATAGATGCATACATGCCACACAGAACTTGGTGAGCCCTCCCCCAGTTCCCACCAGTCTCTTTCTCCCTCCCCACCTTCCCGTGCTCAACACAGTGATTGGCACTGATAAATCTGTGTATGTACATAATGTCCATTTTAGTGTTTCCCTCTTCAAATCTTCCTCCCTCTTCTCATCTCCCTCAGTTAGGTCCCCTCTTTTACCCCACTAAGATTTCTCCTCCTTTGTCTGGAGTCCCTCCTCTGTCACAATTTTTCCCTAGCTTCCACATATGACAGACAGAAAACTTCTGACCTTTCACTTTTTTGACTGACTAATCTCACATAGCATAATATTTTCCATTTCCATCCATTTCCCATAATTTTGTTCTTCTTTATGACTGAGTAGAATTCCATTGTGTGTATATCCCATAATTTTGTAATCCATTCATCTGTTGATGAACAGCTAGGCTGGTTCCATAGTTTGGCAATTATGAATTGTGCAACTATAACATAGATATGCATGCATTACTATAGTAATCTGGTTTAAACTCTTTTGGGTAGATACCCAGGAGTAGTATAGCTGGGTCATATGATAGGTGCATTCCCATTCTTCTGAGGACCCTCCACACTGTTTTCCAAAGTGGTTGCACTAATTTGCAATCCCACCAACAATGTTCTCCACATCCTGGCCAGCATTTCACCTAACCCCATTAGAATGATAATCATTAAAAACACAAACAATAATAAATGCTAGCTAAAACCATTTCTATTTTTCTGTTTTGTTCATTTGCTTATTTTCATTTTTTGTATTTTCAATGCTGGGGGCCCAGTGCAGGCTTCATGCATGCTAGGCAAACACTCTATGACTGAGCTATACTCCCAGTTCAAACTATTTCGAGTTTCACACTAGTGTTGGTAATTCAAGTTTATTAATTCTAGCAATCAAAATCTATAACATCAGAAATCTTGAAGTAAGTATATTAAAAGTATAAGTATTTTATCTGTGCAAACTGGAAATAACTTTCAGAGATTTGATATCAATGTTAATTTTCCTTGCTGTTCAGCACAGACCATCATTCATTCATATATATATATATGTTTAGTTTGTTGCTATCATGTTGAGCAGAATCATAAAGTGCTCAAAATTGATTCCATTTGTGCACGTTTCCCAGGGCTTCAATACAAACACTTGCTGTTGATGCAGACATGTATGAACAAATTGCCTTATTAGCTAAAAAAGGTCAGGTCATATGTTGGATTAATTTACTATGTGTATTTCTCACACTAATCTAAATATAAATTTGTAATGCATTTGCTATTCTTACTAGTTAACTTAAGACTGATTCATATATTGCATATTAACTGCCATGTCACATTATTTCAAGCATGGAAGGAATACCCATGTGATCTCGAAGTTTGCAAACCTTTGTTGAGATTTGCTAAAACATCCAATTTAGTTTTCATGTTTAATATGTTAAATTAGAATTGGTACCTTGAATTGTTTTATAAATTTAGCTGTACATCTCCCATCTTTTAATTTGCCTAAGGCAAAAACCAAGGTTAAAGAAGTGAAGATTGTTAGAGATTTGGATGGCTCCTAGTTATTTAAAAGGATATTTTACTCTGTCTTAATGATTTGTTTATTCAAAAGAGAAAGCTGCCTTTCTTCACATTTACCTGACAAATTCTGTCTGTGTGCATTCTGTCAGCTACTTGTTTAGGTAGTGGGATAGACATAGAGTGAACATTTTTTTTATATTTTGAGAACTTTAATATAATGACAGACTCAATTTATAAGAAGAAAAAGCACAATTTATATAAGAAGAAAGAGGAAGAAAATACATAGATAACTGCCACATTTTATAAACTAGAAATATATAGTTTTGTGAAGAAAAAAGGAAAGAATGAAAAACTACCTGAGAAGAAGTATGACAAAAGACTTAAAGACTGGGTGAAGAAAAGAAAATTAAATGTCTACACATCAGAAAAGAAGGTGACATGGTTTTTACATCCATAACTATTACAAATTAACAAGATAATTCCAAGAACTAATAAATGATTATAGAAAGGTTGTATTGTGCAAGGCGCATATGAGAAGGTGAATTGCTTTCTTATATGCAGTAATAAAAGAAATGGAATTTGAAATAGAAAGCAGTACCATTTATATTAGCATTGGTAAAATAAAATTGTTAGGTGTCAATCTAAAGTGTACATATATATATTTTCATATGTATAAAAGTATACATGTATATATTTCATAATATATATAAATATGTACATACATGTATATATGTATATTTTCATATGTATAAAACACATGTATATATGAATATTTTTCATATGTGTAAAAATACCCATGCATGTATTTCATAATATGTATATATGTATACATATATATGATTATATGGAGAAACTAAAAAAATCTGATAAAAGAAACAAAAACATCTAAAAAAATGAAGAGATATCACAAAATTATGTGTAAAAAGCTTGATATAAAAGCCGGGCATGGTGGTGCACACCTGTAATTCCAGCTAATAAGAAGGGTGAAACTGGAGGCTTGCAAGTTCAAGGCCAGCGTGTATTAATTTAGTGAGACCCTGTTCCAAAAATTAAAAAAAATTAAAAAGGCTGGGGTGTGCCTTAGTGATATACCCCCACCCAGATTCAATCCCCAGTACCACACACACACAAAAAGAAAAAGAAGACAAAGAAGAAGAAAGAGAAGACTCCATATTGTTAAGATACTCTTATCTCTCAACCTATCTATAAGTTTAAGGCAATTTGAATCAAAATCCCAGGTAGTTATTTTGTGCATAACAACAAATGACACTTAAGTTCATATAGAGAAGCAAACTGCCCAGGAGAGTCAAAATAATATTGAAAAGGACGAAGTTAGGGAACTGATACTACCTGTCCTTGAGGCTTACTAGCATGCTACAGTACTCAAAACAGTGTAGCATTGGTGAACAATGGGCACATCCTATCAGTGGAGTAGGACAGAGATCCCAGAAAGAGCCCATACTAATATAGTCAACTAATCTTTAGCAAAAGAGCAAAGACATTTGAATGAAAAAAGATAGTCTTTTCAACAGATGGAACTAGAACAAGTAGACATCCACATGCAAAAAAAAAAAAGTCTAGATACAGAGTTTATACTTTCACAAAAATTATCGCAAGGTGATTCATAGACCTAAGTATTAAAATGCAATATTCTACAACTCTTAAAAGATAACTTAAGAAAAAAATCTAGGTGGCCTTGGATCTGAGATGACTTTTAGATTATAATGAGGATTTAGATGTTGGGTAGGCAGTGAGGGAACAGGACTCCCAGAAGAAAAAGGTTTAGAAAAACAAAATCCTAATCCCCACCCCAAGAAGGAAGGTGGTTACATGTTGTTCATTGAACATGAACACAGGCAATTAAATGTGACAAGTGAATCCAAGATGTTGAGAACCACCAGGCCTGGTGGCACACATCTGTAATCCTAGTACTTGGGAGGCTGAGGCAGGAGAATCACAGGTTCGTGTTGGGAGAGAGGAAGGGAAGAACAGGATGAGAACAGAGGATTATTAGGGCAATGAATTTTTTTTCTGTGTGATACTGGAATGGTGGCTTTATAATATTATGTATTTGTCAAAAGCCATAATATGCACAACAGAAAGGTTGTGTTCTAATGATAACTGTGAACTTTCTTGAAAATGTACCAAGGCTAGGCGTGGTGGTGCATGCTTGTAATCCCAGTACTTGGGAGGCTGAGACAGGAGGATCCGGGTTTGTGGCCAGCCTCAGCTACTTAGTGAGGCCCTTCGCAACTTAGTGAGACCCCGTTCAAAAACAAGAATATATATATATATATATATGGCTGGGGGTGTAGCTTGGAGGTAGAATGCCCCTGGGTTCAATCCCCCATACAGCTAAAAATAAAAAATAAATAAAAAAAGAAAATGTACCAATATTGATTAATTAATTTTAACCAATTTGACCAGCTAGATATTAATAGAGGAACTGCATGATGGGTAGGAATGAGGAATATGAAAATTAATTGTGAATATAAAACGGCTCTATAAATAAATTTTATTAAAAAATAAGTGAGTTGCACTTTTAGGATATAGAGGCCTGGAAAGAACATCTTTCCTTTTTTAAAAAGCAAAGCAATAATAAAGCAAGGAAAATCTTAACATTTATAACTTTCTTGAATTCACAGAAAGTTAAAGTTGTACACCTAATAATCCTAAATATAAGGAGAGAGAGGTGACCCCCAAAATGAGACAAGGGAGAATTTGCCTGTGGCTGATGCCTTTGGGTAATGGGAAAATAATTCCACTGTTTCTATAAAAAGCAATTGCTTCCACTGTCATTATGTACATATGTGCGAATACCAATGCCAATCTCAATATCTTGAATATATGAACCTCTGGAGCCTAAAGACACAGGGGAAATTTGTACTCATTGGCAGGTTCTTTTCTATTGACTTTACCAGAGCTCTCAAAAGATAGTAGGGCCAGACTGGTGTTGTCTTAGAGGAGATGCTGCCTCAGGGAAGGCAAAAGCCAAGACTCCATCCTTCCTCCCTAATTTTCCTATGGGACAAAACCCATACACCACTAGGCAAAGGGCAGCCACTACTGTCATCTTTAGGGAACTAATTAAAACTGAAGGCAACTAGAGAAAGGGAACATAAATAAGCAATCAGACAAGCCAAGCGTGGTGGCGCACGCTTGTAATCCCAGTACTTGGGAGACTGAAACCAGAGGATCTGGGTTTGCGGCCAGCCTCAGCTACTTAGGCCCTCCACAACTTAGTGAGACCTTGTTTCAAAATAAAGAATAAAAAAATAGGGCTGGGGTGTGTAGCTCAGAGGTAGAATGTCCCTGGGTTCAGTCCCCAGTACTGCAAAAAAAAAAAAAAAAACAGACAAACAAACAAACAAGTAATATTTTCAGCCTGTGTGGGAGTGGTGGGGATAAATGCTGGTCTCTGACTTACCAACTGGTGGCAGGAAGAAATCTCTAAGAAGTCTCTACCTAAGACTCAGGGAAGGGTGCCTGCTTAAGATAGAGATGTAATCAGAGTAACAGAGCAATCCCCAGCATACCATGCTCTTGACACAGGCTAATAGACTGAAGTAACAAGAAATAGTGATCTGTTATACTCTCCAAAAAAATCATCAGAATGTGTAAATAATGAGAAACCTATGTATGCAAAATAAATAAATTATAAGTAATAGTTTTTCCAAGCTGGACAATATGAGGTGTTTTGTGTCTTTAAGGTGGAAAAAGATAAGAGAAGCACTGAAGGCTATTACTGCTGAACTATGTTCATCCACAGAATTTGAATGCTGAAACCTGAGAATGTGACTGTATTTGAGGCAGGATCTTTAAAGAGGTGATTAAGGTAAATAAGCCCATTGAGGTGGGCCTAATCCAGTCTGGTTGCTGTCAATATAAGAGGAGGAGATTAAGTTACAAAGTGAGGTACCAGGGTGACAAATTCCAGAGGCAGGGTCCCCTGAAGAGGTAGCAGGAAGTGGCCATCTGCAAGCTAGAGAGAGACCTCAGAGGAAATCAAATCTGTCAGCACCTGGACCTGGGACTTCTAGCTTCCAGGACTGTGAGCAAATAAAGTTTTTTTTTAATTTTTTTCAACTCCACACTCTTTGGGATTTTTTTATAGCAGTCCTAGAAAACTAAGACAGAAGCTTATATGACTCGTCCTTCCACTCCATGATCACGTATATATTTGGCAGTGTCTGTAGAAAAAAAGAGTCCTGATACTTCTCCCACAACTCTCTCAATGACAAGTCCACTTTGGTAGAGGAAATGACCTGATGTGAAAACAGGCCATTAGCCTGTGCAGAGAGGTCAGTGGAAAGCACTGTTCAACTAGCTTCATCGTAACCTTCATGAATTGATGGCATTTCCAAAACACAATGACATAAACAACCATGCATTTTATATGTTCCACACAGAGGACCCATAGAGAATATGGATGGATTCTGAGGACAGTGATTAAAAGATTCTGGTGATCTTCACCATACACACACACATTTGCCTCAGTCACTCTCCACAAGTCTTGTGGAGACTCCAGCTCCCTCCACAGATGTTCTAATCATGAAAATAAATAAAACTCAAAGTACCAATGTCTACCCAATCTATGATTTATTGCAGGAGGATACAGTACAATAACAGTATTAAAGTAAGAATATATACCAAAGCCAAAAGTTGTCTCACAGTAAGGGGTCCAAAAAGGCCAAGAAAAGGTTCAGTGTTCTAAGTTCTATACCAGGATGCATCTTCTGTCTTGAATAATGAATCCTTAATGCATACACAAAACACTTAAGAACCTGGTGTTCAGAATGGAGTTTCAACAAGAGTTCCTTATATATACATTGTTGGCATGTAGGTATATTCTTGAAATGTAAACAGCCCAAAATCAAAGCCCTCTAAGAGTCTTATGGAAACCCGGTGCCGATAAAATTAAATTTTACCTGAGTTTTGGCTCCAGGAAAACAACCAGGATTGGAAATCTCCCCACCCTATTTTGTTCCAAGAAAAGGCTTATTGCAAAGAACCACCCTTTCTCATATGATAGAAGATTTGTGGATGATACCTTGTTTAAAAAGGACAACACTTGCCACAGGCACTTCAATGCCCCTTTTTACTTCAGAAATGATTCACTAAACTGTTTGTACCTGCTGATCAAATTGGACAAAATGTTGTTAACTTGATATGACCGAACCTTACTTAAGCATTCCTGTATTCCTGTAAGCCTTAAACTTTGCCTCCCCTCTGAGATTTAGCAAGTAAAACAAGCCCCCAAAACAGCTCTTTTCAAAAATGTACTATTCTCAGAGAAAAAAAATTTCCTCAACCCATTAAGTTCCAAGTATTCAGTTTTATGAATATTTCAACAAAATTGGCATGGGTGCATTAAATGTGTTGGAGGTAATGATCTATAAGTTACATAGAATTTATGTATTCTTTATGATGTTTAAGAATGAAAATAATCTGGAGGGAGCTTGCTGGGTGCTATGTGCATGTTTGTTTCTATCACACTGGACCTCAATATGATGTATAATTACAATGCATCAATAAAAGTTTATTTTAAAAAAGAATGAAAATAGACTGTCCTATAAATAGGACAATGGAACAATGTAATATTTTTTACATATATAAGCTTTCATATAAAGAGGATGTTAGACAAATATGATATATGGAATCCTGGTACAAAATGAGTTAATTACCTAATCAAACCACCCACTCATCTCTCTTCTCCAATCTGATTCTTTGTTGTTCTGTTTACCCTTGTTTATGAAAGATGTTCCTGTCTGACTATTTGAGATGCTTACAGATTTATGAACTGAGTGTTCTCTTTATTCCAATTGTCCCTCTCCCCTGAGTACAATAGTCCCATTTCCCTATAGCAAAAGTCCTTTTGAATGCAATCTCTCCTTACTGAAATCTGGATTGTTTGGTATTTGACAGAATAAATATTTATTCTCACTGCTCTTAGTATATAGAGCTGTCATGGTGGTACAATCTGCCTCCAAAATTCCTTGGACACATGATTACAGAACGATATGATTAGTAGCATTTTAGTGTATTTCATGCCATATGCGCAGCTAATGAACATTAGAGTCTGATGGAATTAAGTCTTAGAGTATAAGGGTAAATGGGAAGAATTTTAAAACAGTGACAAGTTAACACAAAAGAGACAATAAAACCAGAAATCTGAACAGGGTGCGGTAGCATATACCTGTAGTCCCAGTACTTGGGAGGCTGAAACAGAAGAATTATAGGTCTGAAGCCAGACTCAGCAATTTAGCAAGGCTCTCAACAACTTAGTGAGACCTGGTTTCAAAAAAAAAAAAAAAACTGAAATTGGGCTGAGTGTGTAGCTCATAGGTAGAATGCCCCTGGTTCAATTCCCAGCACCACACACACACACATACACACACACACACACACTAAATAAATAATAAATAAATAGCTCAGAAGCCTAAACCTGGGAAGAATTATAATTCTAGTGATAATATACTAGATATTATTTTTACAATATAATACTCTCCACTTTAATAATTGTACAATTTACTCTCCAAAGTGAAAAAGGTACAAAAGAACACTTTTAAAAGTAGCATGGTTTTCTGATCCTTTTTTATATTTAAATGATATAGATAAAACCTCTTAAAATTATTCAACTGTCCCTGGAAAAAATAATAAAAATGAAGGTTTATGAGATTGACCTAAAAGTCCCCCTTTACTTAATATAAGTCCTTAATACTTAGGAGACAATTAGATATTTTCTGTGCTATGTAAAGACAACATTAAAATATCCATAGATGTGGTAGAACTTAGAAATGTAGCACTTGGATATATAATGTATGTACAAATATAGCACTTTCAGGTAAACTTATGCTATGCTAATGGAAAATGCAATAAAAGTCAGCACTCATGAATAAGAAATTTTAAATTACAATTTCCTAGAATATTAAAATGACAAATATGTAGATATAAACCTAACATTTGAATGAAATATGTATATAAATGATTGCATTTTCTTTGGCAAATGCTCTATAAATGCTTTAAATGTAAAATTCTAAGGATTATCACTACAGTTTAATTAAGACTGAGAATGCAAAAGAGAGAATATCGTTCATTTATTATTTTTAATTTAAATTTTTTCAGGTTGACTAACACTTTAATTTATAACAGAAAAAAATGTCATTCATATTACAGAATGAGAAAATACTAAAGTAGTAAATGACTACATGAGTAGAAGGAAATAAGATGATATGAGAAACATTATATTCTGAAGCTATATCAGTATATGTAAAGAGTCTAAACTTCATATCATAAAGACAAAGGCATTTCAATTGGGTCACAAAGAAAGTTACAAATATTTACTTCATGTAAAATTTTTACCTAGCACAAAACAAACAAAATACTAGAAAAAATGATCACCCATATACAATTTAAATGTGAAACAAATGATTATCTAAATGATAATAAAATATAAAATTATTTTCTTAGTAATAAAAACATGAACCAAGCTAGGCATGGTGGCACACGCCTGTAATCTCAGTACTTGGGAGACTGAGACAGGAGGTTTGCAGGTTGGAGTCTAGCCTCAGAAACTTAGACCCTGTTTCAAAATAAAAAAAAATAAAAGGGCTGGGAGGTGTAGCTCAGAGATAAAATGTCCTAGGTTGGTTCAGCCCCCAGTACCAAAAACAACAAACAAACAAACAAAACACACTATAGCACATGATGTACATACACAAACCTATAAGACTCAATCACTATCCGGAGCATGAAAGGGAGGGAAGTGGGAGGGAATAGGGTGGGATTGGAGGGAGGGTTAAATGAGCAATGTGTGCATGTGTGATTTTGATACCCTGACATATATCAAAATGTATAATTACAATACACCAATAAATGAACATAAAAAATGTGTACAGAGGCAAATGATTATTCTGGCTTACCTGCAAGTCATATTTAAGTGACAAACCTATGTATTTATAAATACAAATACATATATATAACACCAAACATATAAATCAGGAAAGTTTAAAATTATTAAGAAGTATTGATAAAAAATATAATATGTTTTAAGGCACAAATCATTATATATTCTAAAATAGACCCTGAATAAACCATTTTCTAGTTTCAACTACACTAAACATTGAATTGTAAAATAAACTAGATATTTAAAAATAAATCAGAAATACCTTCTCTTAGATATTTATTGGTTCAAAGAGAAACCCAAAACATACAAGGCTATGTATAAAATAGTATAGTTAAGGAAAACATAATGAATATTGTGAACTGAAGTTCTCTGAAGAAATTTCATTTATATTAAAGACTATGCAGACTGTTTGACCTCAGCTGATTAGATCATCTTGATTGTGAAGAGATGGAATATTGAAGGCCAAAGGACAGAACCATCTTGGGCTATCTTAGGCCTTTTCATAGCCAATTACCCTAACTTTTATATCTGACCTAACATTGTCCTGACTGACAGGTAAATTCTCAGACTATATCACTATGCTTACCAGACCTTTAGTCTCCACAAGTCTTAAAGCTAAGAGTGCTTATAAGACCTAAAACCTATAGAAGGGATTTATTTTTTCCTTGCTATATCCTGTCTACCTGATGTTCCTACCAGTGTAATAGGTAAATTTATTGATTTATGATTTTCTTTTGCCCTATGACTGTAAAAGTTCAGGTAACCTCTTCCATGGTGGAACATTTCATTCAGGGTAACTTTAATCTGTGTTCCTGGGCTCTGATCACATATATATGGCTCAGAATAAAAAAAAAACACTGTTATTACTTATTTTAAAGCAGAGTTGTTCTTTCATGTTGACAATATTATGGAATATGACCTAAATTATATAAAAATGACTTCATATAATAACTGTTTTGATAAACAGATGGATCTGTTGATATACAAATTATTTTGAAATGATTTTTAACAGTTGGATAGCCATCAAACTTATTTATGGATCTGTTATGTATTAGATTTTCCATACGGACAAATGTTCCACAACTTTTGAAATGAAAAGTAATAATAAAGTAGGTTCTCTCTCATTAGTTGCCGCAAAAATTTCAAGAAAGTTAAGTGGTTATTATGGTTTGAGTGTTTGTATTACCCCAAAGTTATATGTTGAAATCTGAACTCCCAATATGTTGATGTTAAGAGGTTGGCCTTTGGGAAATATTTAGTTCACGAGAGTAGAGCCCTCATGAATGGGACTAATATCCTTATAAAAGGCCAGCCTCAGCAACATAGGAATACTCTGTTTCAAAATAAAAAAGGGCTTGGTGTAACTCAGAGGTAGACTGTCCCGGGGTTCAATCTCCAGGACCAAGAAAAAAGAAAAAAAAAACAAAAATGATTATAAAGAGCTGTTTCTGCTCTTTCTTTCTACCAAGTAAAAACAGAAAACTGGAAATTTACAATTATGAAGAGTACCTGATCATACTGGCATCCCAATATTGGGTTTCCAGTATTGTGAAAAATATTTTTGTGTTGTTTATAAGACTATGGTATTCTGTTATCATAGCTTAAATTAAGGTAAATTATGCACTTAAAGATTAATGTGCCATTGGCTGAAGTTTATCTAACAAATTACTTAATAAGTATTGAAATCATAATGTATAGGTAGATTAAACAATAAGTAACATCACAGATTATATTGAAATATAACCTGAAAACTTAATTTTCAAATGTCTACATACATTCTGATAATTGCCAAAAATAAAAATGTACTAAGAAAAAGACTAGGTGAAGATGATAAAATATTTTTTATTTCTCTTGACACTGTTTTTGCTTATATATTTTTATTATTGCTCAGTTTGAATGATTTCTGAAACTGTTATATATAAGATATATATATAAATTATTGAACAAAGGCAGGATTAAACAAGAATAATCAGGAGATCTGCTCCCGTGCTGCTCATAGTAATGTGCTTATTAATAAACAGAGTGCCAGGACTCTGGGTAGGCAATTCTTACTGAAAATTAATTGGCAGCAAGCATTGTTGTGCTTCTGTTGATCCTCATTCCAGAGTAAGTAATTACATGTGATTACCTACAATCTTATTTTCATTAGTAAAGCTGATGCTTCCCAAGATAGTGAGGTCTGTTCTCTGGAAGATTATCAAAGTGAGATTCTTGGAACATAGTATTTCTTGTTATCTCCCCTCAAACTCATGACCTTATTGATAAAATCTGCTAGGATAGTTGTTTTAAGGATCTATATTGATACTGCTATTTTAAAAATGTTCTTTTTTTCCTTCTTCCCTTTAATACAATTCAGAGAATTCCTAAGTCATGATATCCATAATTTACTTATTTCCCAAAATTAAAAACAACAATAATAAACACATGGATTGAGTCAAACTTTATTCATTAAGTAGAGATTTCAATCTTATTTTTATTATGGCATATGTTAAATAAAACAGAGACAAACTATTTGATTCACCACAATCAAAATGTTGTTTTCTTTCCCAGAGAAATATATAGCACAGATTTTATAGGAAGAATTTTTAAGACCCTGTTTTATAACTATTTTTGACCTAACTAAAATCTAGATAAAGCTAAATGACTGAATGAGCAAATTCTACTTTTTATGATTTAAAAAAATATTTTTTTCCATTGTCAAGATGTCACAGACTAAATTGTGTTCCCTAAAACTCACAAGTTGAAGCCTTAACACCCAATGTGACTGTATTTAAAGGTCGGGCTTGTAAGAGCTCATAAAGATGAGGTTCTAATCTGACAGCATTGGTGGCCTTCTGAGAAGAGGAAGAGAAATGTCTTTTTTCATCCATGTTCTTGCACCAAGATAGTGGCTATCTGCAAATCCAGAGAGGGGACTCTGCTAGATTCCAACCCTGCTGACACCCTTATCACAGACTTCTAGCCTTCAGAACTGTGAGAAAATAAATTTATGTTGTTTAAGCCATCAGTCTATGTTAATTTGTTATGGCAGCCTAAGTGGACTAAGACACAAAGTATTAATAAAGTATTTTTATTTTGATCAACCCTAGTACAGAGACATGTAAAATTAAGAGGGCATTTTTGAAGAGATGGAGTTTGAATTCCAATGAAAACAAAGGAAACTAAACAAGTAAGGTTGAAGTTTCTAAGAAGTATGTGATATATTAACATGAATAGCTATTTCAAAACTTGCTGATTCATGCTCCTAGAACATATTTGGGAAAGAAATTAATCCATTAGCTCAACAAAATATAATGAGGACTAAAAATGCATATGACACATTCACTGCACTTGCAAACTATTAAAAGTATGAAGTATAATGTAAGTATTTATAATATGTATGCATGCTAATATGACATAATGCTACATGTAAGAGGAGAATGTAGTCACAGCTGAATGTAGTCTCAGTGTTGGAGAGATGTGGTTCATATGTTGTAAGGTTAAAGTTTACAGATTCACAGAAAGTGGAAATTAAAATTGGAATTTTAGTTACCAATGCCTTATAAAATATTTAAATTAGGATTTAAATTAGGTATCAGTTTTGTTACTGGCCAGTCAGTGTGCTTACTGAATGAATATTGACATTGCAGGATATTAATAGGAAACAAGGTCTTTCTCTAAAACATTTTTAATTTGATTTCTTTACCCATAAAATTTTGTAAATGTTTCAAACTGATAAATATGAAAGCTATTAAAGAAGAGTTTAACTGAAAGTAAAATAAAATTTTGTAAGATCTGTGACACATAATGTCTGAAAACTAAATAACTTTGTGAACATATTTTGGGAGAATATTTTTTTTCCTCAGATAAGTAGCAAAAATACTTTCAATACAACCTCATTTTCTCTTCTTTTTTAAGAGGATTTGATTACAAACTTCAATGGATTAAACAAAACTTCTACATTTCTCACCTCTCCTTATTAAATTTATTCCTAGGTAATTGATTACTATTTTCTATAAGTTTAATAGGGATTCCCTTATAAGTGACTTGACACTTCTCTTGATGTATTTTAGAATTCTCTCTTTGTCTTGGAGATTTGATAAATTGACTACAATATGCATCTGAGATGATTTTTTATTGAATCTATTAGAAGTCCATTTATTTCTTAATTATATCATAAATTATATTCCTAATTCAATAAATCTTCTGTTTGCATTCTCTTGTACCCAACTCAATTTTCTTAAAAACATTTTGTTGAACGCTTTGTCTGACAATTTGTCAAATTCCTGTTTTCTGGAGTCTGTTGATAGTCATTGTGTTCTCTTTGAGGTGTAAGATTATTTTTTTAATGCTCCTTGTGTCCCTATGTTGGTGTCCCTATGTTGTGACTGTTGTAGTAAAAACCTTTCTGCTGGTGATGTCCTAGGGCATCTGTGGGATATGCTGTGTGGCTTAGGTTCCAGGGGGCAATGTGAGTACATTGTTCACATAGCTTCTTCAGCTGTCATCAACACTGAATGTATCTGTGGGTGTCTCAGTGTCCTTGTAGAGGGTGTAGAACTGCCCCACCACCTGGGATGTGGCTTCGCTAGGTGGAGTGGGTTCACTGGTAGCTCTGGGCATGGCACATCTGGCTCTCTGTTTAAGGCACCCATTAGCTTCTGTGGGTTTGTAGGGATAGAGCCACACTTGTGGGCCCCAGTGGGTACAAACAGTGTGCCTGGTGGCAGAGTTGGGTGCCTTTCAATGCAACAGTGCCACATGGGGGCTAAACCACACCAGTGGGCCCAGACATGTCACCGATCAATGTCCTCTGGCAGCACGGGTGACTTCTTGTGGCTTCTGTAATCAACTTGTCATGGAGATCTTTACAGTGGCTTCCTGGTGCCAAGGGAGCATTAGATTCTCAGGGCTTTCATGAGTCAAACTTTTGATGCGTCATCAAAACTGACTGGGAGGCCATAAAAAGATGGAAGAGGCTTCCCAGCTGTGCTTTCAGGGCCTGGGCAGAACAAGCCACTCAGGAAGACCTACTTGGTGCTTTCCAGGGTTGTGGGTGGCTGAATGGGGCTGTTTGTTTCTCTAATCCTTTGTGAACCAAGCCATTCAGGGTGGGCTGCCTGGTCATGTTTTAGGGTCCAGAATATATATGTGGGGCCACCTTACTACTTCTGGAGCAGCAGGAAGATAGGAAAATCTGCTTGCCTGCTTTCTGGGAGACTCTGCATATCAGATTGCTCTAGATGGGCTGCCTAGGTGCTTTTCAGGGCTGTGGGAGGTAGACACCTCCTCCTGTCTGGCTCACAGGGCTTTAGGATGGTAGGAAGGTTTCCTGGCTAGTTTGGTAGACGCCTGGGGCCGCTGTCCACCTGCTTCATAGAAACCCTGGATGTGCTGGCTCTAAAGATAGTTCCATGTAGCAAGAGACTTGGAGCCGGGAGTGGTGGCGCACGCTTGTAATCCCAGTACTTTGGGAGGCGGAGACCGGAGGATCC
>PVJS01022475.1:0-16130 GCA_004027185.1 Glis glis
GAGGGCACTTAGGGGGACACTTGGGGGGACACTTGGGGGCGGGGCACTTGGGAGGGCACTTGGGGGGGCACTTGGGAGGGGGCTGGCACTGCTGCTGGCTCTGCTGGCAGGACATGTTGGAGACGAGGTCAGGAAACCTAGGGAGAAATTAGAGAAGCCATGAGCACAGAGTGGAGCAGCGCGTCCTTCCTCTCGGCTCCTCGCGCCCTCGCTCCAAAGCAAGCTGCTCTGAACAAGACCTGCGCCTGCAACTTCAAAACTCATGTGAAGTAAGATTGAATGAAAACAGAGCGCTCTCTCTTACACTTCTCTCCCCATCCCAGTGAACGAAGCTGACAGTCTTCCTACATGGGCTCTAATATCTGCCCATATTAGAGTTCCCAATATCTGGGAGCATGAATACCCCTAGGCTCAGAAACCTTCCTTTGATGGATCCAAAGGTCTTATGCATATAATCAGGTGGGAAGTTGTTTTCTTAGACAACATTTATTGGAAGCTTATTTGAAAGAAAGGTATTGCAGACCCCGATGTGAGCAGTTCAACTCCTTCTGGTTTCTTCCTTTCCCAACTGCTCACCATGCGCTTCTTCTCTTACTGTCCCACAAGAAGCTGGGGCACTCCCAGCCCGGGTCCTGCTTCTCTCCAGACACTTACAGATCAAGAGAGTCAGGAGAGGCTGTTTCTAACAGGACTCCACAAAGACAAGCTCAGGCCTCCATAACAACAGGTTAAAGGATCCATGACACTGTCTCCCCGTCCACAGGGACTCTGTCCTCTGCCTCCGTCCACACAGTCCAGCTTGCCTCATTCCATGAAGCACTCACCTGGTCAGGAGGGGTCAGGGGCCGTCACTGGCGAGGCTGAGGACTGAAGGACCCGGCACTAGAGCCCTTTTATCCGGGGCCCGCGTCCTCCCGGAGTGAGGCACGGGCTGTGTATGCAGAGCTGTCACTTTCACACCCCATTTTTGGGGTGACTCTTCTCACACACCCAACCCTGGGGTGCCAGGATCTTCCTGGGCAGGGACAGGAGGAATCCCAGAAGCCAGAGATTGCTGAGATATCTACTCCATAGGCCTGCGGCAGGTCAGCCATTCCGCCTTCATTCATTCACTCCTTCATTAATTCAATAGTTATGCATTAGCTATCTTGAGCCCATAATTTCACAAGATATCAATGACACGAAGATGACATAGGTTGCTCAGAGAACCTTCTAGTCTGAGAGCATGGATGTGTAAGCAGTGATTTGTAAGTTTATGTGCCTTGTGCTTCTCTTGGTCTTTTGTTCCTTCCCTTGTAGATCTCCCTAGGGCAGTGTCAGCCTTACAACCTGTCTGTCTAATCTCTGAGCTATTTAAAAGTAGGATGTGCTTCCCTGTGCTTCTTATAGTATTTGGTACAGTAAACTGTGGGAGAATTTTAAATATCAGGAAAAAGGCAGGCTGATGTTCATGAATCACTGAAGCAGAGACTCAGGCCATAATGCGCCAGCCTCTTGGATTTCAGAACCCCAGGGAGATGGAGTGCTATTTCCACTAATACCGGATATTAATTCCTGGGAGATAAATGATCTAAGCTACATCGAGATGAGAGACAGCTGGCTGAGTGTGGACACAAAGGAATCCATGGGACATAGAAGCGAAGGCTTTGGATGGCTGGATGGCCTCTGGAGGGCGAGGTGCACCTGGAAGGAGGGTGCCGACAGCAGGGGAGAGGGGCTTGAGATGTCAAGGCATTGGGGGAAAAGCAGATATGATTTCGAAATTGGAGGTTCTAGCCGGGCGTGGTGGCGCACGCTTGTAATCCCAGTACTTTGGGAGGCAGAGACCGGAGGATCCGGGTTCGCGGCCAGCCTCAGCTCTCTCTCTCTCTCTCTCTCTCTCTCTCTCTCTCTACTTAGTGAGGCCAACTTCGTGAGACCCGGTTTCAAAATAAAGTATAAAAAATAGGGCCAGGGATGTAGCGCAGAGGTAGAAAGCCCCTGGGTTCAATCCCCAGTACTGCAAAAAAAAAAAAAAAAAGAAATTGGAGGTTCTGATAGGCTTTTTGCTTCATGGAAAGTGCATGAGAATTACAAGAGCTGTATTATTGGGCCTTTGAACATCTTTAGGTAGGTGTTTATAGAGAAGAGACGTAAGACATAGACATAAGACATAGGTGGGATTGTTTTAAGTTGACATTAATTCAGCACCTACTAATAGCAAACATACTGTGAGGTATTATCACTAAATTTAATGATCTCATTGTATAGTAACCAGGGTGTTTTTTAATTAGTGCATTGCATTATACATCATAGTGAGTTTCAATGTGATAAAAGTAAAAAACATGCGCACACAGTTCTTGGTGTATTTTCATTCACATCCTACTCCACTCATCTCTCTTCCCTCCCCACATGTATTATACATATTGCCATAATATTATTTGAACTGTTTTCTTCTTCTATCCTCCCTCTTTCCCTCCCTAATTCCCTTCTCCAGTCCCCTTCCACTACTCTACAGGCCTCTCGCTGCATTATTTAAAGTCCCTTATGTTTCCTATTTTCTGTCTAGCTTCCGTATGTGGTAGCAAACATAGCACCCTTGAATTTCTGAGACTGGCTGATCTCAGCATGATATTCTCTAGTTCCATTCATTTTTCTGCGAATTACATAATTATGATCCTTATGACTCAGTAGAATTCCATTGTGTGTATATACTAGTTTTTGTTATCCATTCATCTGTTGACGAACACCTGGGATGGTTCCATAATTTGGCTATTGTGAACTGTGCTATTAGAAACATGAATACACATGTATCACTATAGTATTCTGATTTTAATTCTTTTGGAAAGATACTGAGGAGCAGTATAGCGGGGTCATATGGTGGTTCCATTTCTAGTCTTTTGGTTTCCATAGTGGTTGTACTAATGTACACTCCTACAACAGTGTATAAGGGTTCCTATTTCCCCACATTCTCCACAGCATTTATTCTTGTTTGTAGTCTTGATTATTGCCATTCTAACTGAAGTTAAATGGAATTTCAGTGTAGTTTTGACTTGCATTTCCCTGGTTGTTAAGAATGTTGGACATTTTTTCATGTATTAGCTACTTGTATTTCTTCTTTTTCAGAAGTGTCTCTTCAGTTCAATTGCCCGTTTTTATTAGGTTATTTGAGGGCTTTTTGGTATTGAGCTGTTTAAGGTCTTTATATATGCTGGATATTAGTCCCCTGTCAGAGGAGTAGCTGGAAAAGATTTTCTCCCATTCAATAGGCTCTCTCTTCAGACTCCTGATTGCTTCCTTTGCTGCACAGAAGCTTTTTAATTTGATGCTATACCATTTATTGATTCTCAGTTTTATTTCCTGAGCTACCACCAGTGTATAAGAGTTCTTATTTCCCCACATCCTTGCCAGTGTTTGTTATTGTTTGTATTCTTGGTGATTGCCATTCTAACTGGAATTAGGTGGAATCTCAGTCAGGGAGTTTTTTTAAGAGAACAGACCAATCCTCTGATATGGATTTGCCAGGGTCTAATAAACATATATAGAAGGGAAATACCTACAACAAATTGGATTGACTTCTTGATAATTAAATAATCACTTGAAGATGCACAAGAGAGCACACATGCTGAGTTAGAAAGAGACAAAATGAGAGAAGGGACTTTTAATGGGCAGGTAAATGAGAAGTATTAGTCTGTTTTCTGTTACTATAACAAAAAATTCTGAGGAAAGTATTTTTTACCAAGAGTAAAATACCTACTCTGCGAGGAAAAGAGTTTTATTGTGGCTCATAGTTCTACAGGTACAAGGTTGAGGGGCCACGTGTGGTGATGTTGTTCTAGCTGGCAGAGTCCCAGGGCAGTGCAGGACATCACATGACAACACAGAGTATATATACATATATATACTACATCTTCTCATCTTCCACCAGGATTCAATCATGGGGCTCTACCCTAATGACTTTAATCTTAATCACTTTCCAAAGGCTCCACCTCTAAACACCATAGTGGATTAAGTTTCCAGCCTCTTAATATCCCAAAACAGGGATTAAGTTTTGACACATGAAGCTTTAGGTCAAACTAAATGCAAACCAGAGCAAGAGATGTAAAACTACAGGCATCTAAGAAAGAAAGTTGAGATACTTTGCTGAAAAATCAGGAGAAAACCACGGCATTCTCGAGGAAAATGGGGGAAAATTTCAAGAAAGGAAAGAATGCTCATACTGTCCAATACTACAGAGACAGAATCTATTGGTAACATTGGAAAGAGAAATTAATGTAAACACTGAAACTACTTGATAATAATTTTGTAAGAAATATGGCATGCAAAGCAGAGATCACTATTTCTAGAAGTTTGCTAGATGAATGGTGAATTTTTTTAAAAAATTTAACCATAGACATAGTTTTTTTGTTTTTTGTTTTTCTTTTTGGTACTAGAGATTGAACCCAAGGAGGTTCTACCACTGAGATACACCCCCAAGCCTTTTAATTATTATTATTTTGAAAGAGGGTCTCACTAACCCTGTTAGCAGCTTACCCAATTAAATTGCTGAGGATTTTGTTAAGTTGCTGAGGCTGTCCTCAAACCTATGATCCTCCTGTCTCAGCCTCCCAAGTATTGGGAATATAGGTGTGCACCACCACGCCTAGCTCATAATTTTTGTATTATGCATCGCAATGGAAGTAAGGTCATGATGGCAAATTTTCCTTTAGGTTTGTGGTGTGGAATTGAAGAACTACAGCAATTCAGAAAGCTTGATTTTTTAAAAAGCCCTTTAAAAAATGACTTGATTTTTAAGAACACAGCAATGTTAGAGAAATGATTACTCAAAAGCCAATGATAATTAATAAAAGTGATGATGAAGCCAGGCGTGGTGGCGCACACTTGTAATCCCAGTACTTGGGAGGTGGAGACCAGAGTATCCGGGTTCGCAGCCAGCCTCAGCTACTTAGTGAGGCCCTCCGCAATTTCGTGAGACCCGGTTTCAAAATAAAGGATAAAAAATAGGGCTGGGGGTGTAGCGCGGAGGTAGAACGCCCCTGGATTCAATCCTGGTACCGCAAAAAAAAAAAAAAGTGATGATGATACTGACCCTGATTATATCTCCAGTCAAGAGAAGCTAGATCTGACATCAGAGAGACAGAAGATTGAGATAGGGAGCTGACTGAAACAGTCATTTCATGTGGGGTAGGGGAGGTCAGTGTATTATTTTAAAAGAACAGTTTCAATTTTCTTAGTTTGGTTTATCTCACTTAGCACAGTGTTCTTCAGCTCCAAGGGCTGCATGTTCTCTCTCATTTGTGGAAGCTAGAGAGAAAAAAGGAAAGAAAAGAGACCTTTTGAAAATAGGAGAGAGACCAGCAGAATAGTAGAAAGGTGCCCATGGGAGGGAGGAAGGGAAGGAAAGGAGAGGTTTGGGGAAGGAAACAGACCAAATAATGTTATCTGTATATATGAGTCACTATGAATCTCACTATTATCTACAATTACAATACACCAATAAAAATTAATATAGCCGGGCATAGTGGTGCACACCTGTAATCCCAGTACTTGGGAGGCTGAGACAGGAGGATCGCAGGTTCAAGGTCAGCCTCAACACCTTAGTGAGACTCTCAGCAACTTAGAAAAGCCCTGTTTCAAAGCGAAAAATAAAAAGAGCTGGGGTGTAACTCGAAGGTAGAACTCCCTGGGTTCAATCCCCAGTACCACAAGAGAGAAAGAAGGAAAGAAGGAAGAAAATTAATGTACATAAGTAGACAATATTTGGTGTTGAGCAATAAAAAAATAAATAAATAAGAAGCGAAAGGACGGTTTTGGAATCAGAGGCTTAAGTTGGCATCCCTGCTGCTTCGTGGTAAGCTGTGCACACCTAAGCAAGCTCTATAGATTTCCTGCGGCATCCTTTATCGTCTGCAGAGCTGTGATTGTACTTCTGCTCATGTGTAAGCATAAACTAGGATACTGCCTGTAAAGTACTGAGCACAGTACCACACACGTGGCTGCAACTCCCACGGCTACGATCGCTGCTGCTCTGCGGCCTGTTACTACTTCGCATGCTTTGGTATTTACCGAGGCATCGTCCTGCCTAACAAGACCTCCTGGCCCCAGAGACTGATAGCGCCTGATATAATGAGACGTCTTAATCTTGTCCTGTTTTCCTTGTTGGACTCGACTGAGGCTACAGGTGAATATTTATGAAGATAAAGGTGGCGGAAGAATGAGGGTCAGGTGTGTCTCATTCTAAATTATCTACGGAACACTCTGCATGCAAAGCATTGTATTAGATAACATGGAAGATCTGGAGCGATTTGGAAACCACCCTTATCTTCAAAGATAACTTTCTAAGTAAAGTTTGCCAACTAGAAGGCCAAACACACAAACACTCCATTAACTTTTTTTTTTTTTTGCAGTACCGGGGATTGAATCCAGGGGCGTTCTACCTCCGCTCTACACCCCCGGCCCTATTTTTTATACTTTATTTTGAAACCGGGCCTCACGAAGTTGCAGAGGGCCTCACTAGGTAGAGGGAGAGAGACAGAGACAGAGACAGGGAGAGAGAAGCGAGAGAGCTGAGGCTGGCCACGAACCCGGATCCTCCGGTCTCTGCCTCCCAAAGTACTGGGGTTACAAGCGTGCGCCACCACGCCCGGCCTCCATTAACTTTTACATTAGGCACACGGCGGTTATTCCAGGCAAGGTATTTTCTGTGAAACCAAGGTGTGACTCTCTGGAGGTAGAGGTAACGCGATGACAGTGAAGCGAGGTAGATGCAGAGACGTGCAGATCGATGCTGACGGCCACGGTGTGTAAGAGTGAGAAGCAGAAAGGTGTAAATAAGAGGAATCTGGGGAGAAGGGTTCTGTGTAACTAGAGCACTCGTCACACGAAAACAACGAAAAAGTGATTATGACAGAATGCAATGCGGGGAAGAGATCTACAACTGTTGGAACTTAACAAAGAACTAAAGAACCACACAATACTATCTCGTTGAATTAATGATTCTGAGTGTCTTGGGAATTCAGAGGAGGAAATTATTCTTTCTGAATGTTACTAGTGCATTGCGATGACACATCATAGTGAGGTTCAACGTGATATAAACATACAGGCACACAGCTCTTGGTGTATTTCCTTCCACATCCCATTCTGTTCCCTCCCTCCTCTCTCCCTGTACAAGTTAGTGAAATTGGTAGTAACACCCTCACATATCACCAAAGTGTCCTTTTTTTTTTTTTTGGTACTGGGGATCAAACCATAGTATCATTTGAACTATCTCCTTCAACCCCTTCCTAATCCCCTCTCCCAATCCCTTTCCACTACTCTACAGTTTCCTCTCTGCATTATTTAAAGTCCCTTATTCTTTTCTCTTCTTTTCTTTTTTTTTTCTTCTAAGGTACCAGGGTTGAATCCAGGGTCATTTTTCCTCTGAGATACACCCCCAGCCCTATTTTACTTTTTTAAATTTGGAAACAGGGTCTCACTAAGTTGTAGAGGGCCTTACTAAGTTGCTGAGGCTGGCCATGAACCTGCAATCCTCCTGTCTCAGCCTCCCAAGTACTGGGATTACAAGTGTGCACCACCACACCTGGCTTTTCTTTTTTCTTTTCTTTTCTTTTCTTTTCTTTTCTTTTCTTTTCTTTTCTTTTCTTTTCTTTTCTTTTATGTGTGTTGTACTGGGGATTGAGCCCAGGGACATTCTACCACTGAGCTACACCCTCAGTCCTTTTCATTTTTTATTTTTGAAATAGGGTTTCACCAAGTTGCTGAGACTGGCCTGGAACCTGTGATCCTCCTGTCTCAGCCTTCCAAGTACTGGGTGTGCCACTACACCCAGCCAAAAGATGACGAACTCAAAGGCAGAGACCACAGCTTCTTCATCTTGGTGTTTCCTCCAGCCAGCATGGAGTATAGAGCGTGTGGTCCATGGATGCGTGTCTATTTAGGGAAGGAATAAGCCATGCATGAGGGTGTGATGAGGGAGAAGAGCTCAGGTGTGAAGGAGGGAGGCAGCTCCTGAGATGTGAGGCCAAACCCACCTCTGCCTGGGCTTTCCCGAGCCTCCTCGGGGTGTTCTCAAGTTGTATGGCCCTAAGCACGGGGTTGATGAAAACCATGCTTTTAGAGGTCTGTCTTGGAAGGAACCTGTGTATTCTGAAGAGATTTTGCAATATGAACAGAGGGACATGAGAACGAAAAGGGACAGAGAGCAGAAGGATGAGGAAGAGAAAAGGACAGGGAAGAGGGAACCAAGCAGGCACTGGCCATGATGGAAGCGAGCATGTGGAGTGTGTGTGTGTGACTCCTGTCCTGCCTCCCGCTCCACCATGCATCTGTCGTCTGGATCAGTTCATTTAACTTCTCTGAATCTTGGTTTCCCCATCTGTTACCATGGAGCCATCGTGATATTAATATTTTCTTTACTATTGCATACAGCCATTGTTAAATTAAATTAAATTAAATTTTAATTTGTGGCACTGGGGGTTGAATCCAGGGGTGGTCTATCTCTGAGCTACACCCCTAGTCCGATTTTATTGTACATTGAAACAGGCAGGGTCTCACTAAGTTACCACACCCTGCCCTCCTCCTGTCTCAGTCTCCCAAGTACTAGGATTACAGGCATGTACCATTGCACCCAGCTATATGGCTGCTTTTTAAATGAAATACCGGGTTTAAAGTTGTTTTGTAGCCGGGCGTGGTGGCGCACACTTGTAATCCCAGTACTTTGGGAAGCGGAGACCGGAGGATCCGGGTTCGCGGCCAGCCTCAGCTCTCTCGTTCTCTCTCTTTCTCTGTCTCTCTGTCTCTCTGTCTCTCTGTCTCTCTGTCTCTCTCTCTGTCTCTCTCTCTCTCTCTCTCTCTACTTAGTGAGGCCCTCTGCAACTTCGTGAGACACGGTTTCAAAATAAAGGATAAAAAATAGGGCCGGGGGTGTAGCGCAGAGGTAGAATGCCCCTGCGTACCGCAAAAAAATAAATAAATAAAATAAAGTTGTTTTGTAATTCAAAATGAGCGTGTAAACTCGATTTTACCTTGCAGTTTTTAGTTATCATAACCAGTAGTATTTGAGAGGAAATCCAGAGAGCAATAGAATCAGAGAACCCCTCACCCCAGCACTGGGGATGCGGGGCGGGTAAGCCCCTGGCCCTGCCCTGGAGTACCCCAGTACTGAGGTCACGGGAGGATGAGTCAGGACCCCGCACAGGAGGGACTCCAGACAAAGAGAGAAAACCTCAGATGAGCAAACAAGGTGAACTAACTGGGGGAGGTGGGAGAGAAGGAGAGGGAAACAAACTGATACATAGGATGGACTTACACAAAGATATCAAAGTCAACTACTATGCTGAAAACAGGAAGGAGGGAGGGGGGAGGGAGGAATTGGGGGAGGGCTAATTGACCGATGAGTGCATGTATATGTCAACCACCCTGAAATCCTTCAAGATGTATGATTGCAATGCACTAATAAAATAAGGAAAAAAAGAGGTTGAAGACACAAAGCTCCATCTGTTTGGTGGGAAGCAGATTCTCAAATGTCAGGAAGCAGAGGAGCCCTCCCTGGGTGCAAATTCAGGTTCTTGAGAAGACAGACCGCATACTGGTTAAGAACTGAGCTCTGGAGTAAGGCTGGGTTACAGTCAGAGCTGCTGTTAGTGTGACTTTGGTCAAGTTATTTCACCTTAGGAGGATCGCCACACTTAGCTATAGATGAGGACAAAAATCCTGTCTCTCCCCCTGGGCAAAGAATGAGTTGCAAGCATTCTTCCGATGAATACGTATTTATGATTATGTGCTAGACATTGCTCTGGGCATAGGGGATACAGGTTGTGATTAAGATACACAAGACTCCTTTCCATTGCTTCCATTTCACCAGGAAAGGCAAAGTAATTAACAAACAACTATGTATTACAGAGCAAAACAGTACAGGAAGGAACAACAAGTAAGGAAGGGTGGGGAGTGGGGGCAGAGTCTTCTCTAAGTCAGCGTGGTCCAAGACAGGGTATATAGATGCTTGGCACTCTAGATAGTATTTAGCTTGACATTTTCCTGTCTGAGAAATTCAGAGAAGCTAAGCCCATGAGTCTTCTCTGGCGTCTCCTAGATAATCAGAATGGATTCACACAAAACAGGAAATCCCCATAGGATAGACATAGACACAGGGAAAGAGTCATTCCTTTCATTGGCTAGAATATATTGAATAGTACCCTGTGCTCGATCCTGGAGACCTCAAAAGAAATAAGACTGAACTCCCACCTCACAGAGTACCCAAGCTAGGAGGTTAAGATGAACAGGTCTCCCAGCTGTCCGTCCACATGGCCAAACACGCGCTGGCCACAAGGATCCCTGAGAATATTACTCACTGCCCGCCTTTCTCAGCCCTTGGTGCTGTACATACTATTCCACCCCCTCCTTTTCCCCGTGGCCCAGCCCACCCCAACACCCATCTGTCTCACACAGCAGATGTGCTAATCAGGTCACTGGCTCCCAGCAACTGGGTGGAGATGCTTACAGGAATGGCAAGGACTGATATTTGATTATGACACCTCCCCCACCAGCTTCTGTCTCAGCGCCTGGCCCAGATTCCCCCTTCCTGCCGAGCACTGACTCCAAGACAAAGCTGTGATCTAGATGCCCACCCTCTATGCCCTATCAAACCCATCAAATCTCTACCCTCCCTCCAGTATCTCAGGAAGACCTTCTTTCTGAACTCTAAGCAAGATTCAAAGACTGAACTGCAGAATATGAGAGCTGAGAAAGGCCTTGAGTGATTGTCTCCCACAACTTCCCCATTTTGCAGAGGAAGAAACTGAGGCCCAGTCAATGTGATTAAAGGAATTTGTGAGCCAGGTCACACACCTGTGATCCCAGTACTTGGGAGGCTGAGACAGGAGGAGTGCAGGTTTGAGGCCAGCCTCAGCAACTTAGTGAGGCTCTCCACAACTTAGTGAGACCCTGTTTCAAAACACAAAATAAAATTGGTCTGGGGATATAACTCAGAGGTAAAACACCCCTGGGTTCAATCTCCAATACCCCCCAAAATAATTTGTTGCAGAGGTGGGATAATAACAGAGGTAAGGAAATTTGGGAGACAAATAATCATTTGCAATGTCAGGTGCTACATTTTCATAATGCAAAGTGATTAACACAGTGTCCAGTGCACAGTAAGCCCTCAACAAATAAAGGAGAACTCTCGCTGTCCTTCCCTTTAGGTTTCAAGAAAAAATAGATTTTTTTTCTTATGGGCATTTAGTAATATTGGCTATACATTTATAAGTAGTGTGTGTGTGTGTGTGTGTGTGATAAGTAGTGTGTGTGTGTGTGTGTGTATGTGTGTGTGTGTAAGATGTAAAACTGTAGATGTATATTACTATATTTTTATTGATTGCTTTGGGGAAATAAGTGTGTCTGTGTATTAGCCTTGCGTGTCAGAAATTTTTGCAGGACCATTTTCCTAGAAAAGAAAACGTTATCAATCTATCCTACCTAGGGAAGGGGGAGGTTAGAATTCTACTCAGCAGACTTTTCTACTCCAGAAAAATTGTGGGGGAACAGACTCATTTGACATCTCATGGAGCAGCACCTCGGCCTGACCAAGGACACTCTTCCCAGTGCCCCAGGGGTTTGGTCCCATGTTCTGGGCTTGCTATTCTCTCGAAATCACTCATAGTTAAGTCTTTAGTACAGATCATAGAGGGACCAGGAGTCAGGAAATCAGGATTATTTCACATAAGAAATGGTGCATCAAGTTTTTTTTTCAAGTTATGAAATGCAGGCTAAGGCAGAACCTTTGGTTAATCTACAAATGTCCCAAAACTGAATATTCCTAAGGCCACATTTCTTACCCACCAATTTTGGAAATAATGAGTCAGCATCATGTAGTGATGAGCCTTCTACTGGAAGACAAAGATCACCTAATGTTGGCACCTGCTTCATGATGTGGCCCAAGCTGTTATTTTACAGATGTGCCAATTAGACCTAAAGATGCGGAGTTACACATGGCAGGGCTAGGAGAGAATCCAGTAAATTAATATTCTTGGGAAAATGCTTTAGAGTATTCTTTATATGCTCTAGATATGCATTCTTTTCTGCAGAGAGAAACAAATACTCTCTAAAAGGCACAATGGCTTGGCACCACCTGCCTGCTTGGAGCCTGGCAGTGGCTGCTTTGGACACCTCTGCTGGTGTAGCGTTGTCCTGGACAGAGTCACCAAGCCCTGCTACTGTATCTGCCCTTCGCACTTGCTGGGCTCCCTCCTCCCACAGAGCCCCAGGGGTGCTCTGGCCTCTTCGTAGAGAAGCCTCCCTGGGCACTCTGTAATTAGCTCTGACTCAGCTGGGGACCAGGCTGCACCTTCCCAGTAATGTCTTTTCTTCTGTTCTCCCTGACCAAGTAAAATCTGCCTACTACATGATTCTCGGATCTCCTTCATCCTTCTGGCCACACTTTATATATTTTATTTGATTGTTTATTCTCTCTCTTTACTGTAAACTCACAAATAGTAGAAATGGTACCTGAAACAAAATAGATGTTCAATATCTATTTATTAGATGAAGAGATGAAACTTCAACAGAAAAGTTGCTTATTGTCTTTCCAGATGGGCCAGGGTGGTGAGAGCTCTCAAGCCCTGGCCTCGGGCTTCTGCGCTCTCTACCGCCTGTGTAAGAGCAAGGTTCCCACTGTCAGGTGTTGGGGTTCACTTGGAGGTACTCGTGGATGCTAGCCGTGGGGATCTTGAGAGCTGGGATCCCTTAACTACCACCTCTCTTTTCTATATATCCACTAAACACACAGAAGGGCTTTCTCCGAGGTCTGGGGTTATGAAAACCACTTCTGTTCTATGACAGCTCATGTCTCCAAACTCAGTCCTCTACTTCATGGAGAAAGGGAACTTTATTTTCAAGATGACATTAATTTCTAGGGTCTACGAGGTGGTTATACAGGTGTGCTCATTGAGTATTATACTTATCATTTATGCACTTTTCAGGAAGTATGTTATATTTCAATATAATACTTAAAAACACTTTAAAAGGCCTCAGGACTCTCCCTCTTGAGATGGCCTGTGTTCTCCTTTGGTGGATCCCTCACTTTCCTAAATAAACATCTGTCTCTGACTGGCAAGTGCTGAAATTCTTTTCTGCCAGGGAAGCCAAGGATCCTGCCAATCCTGAGTTCCTGAGCTTATATGGTCTTGATCAGGCCGCACTGGTGGCTACCAGCACTGCAGATCAGCAGCAATGAAAGCAAGAAGCGACTCGCTCCATGCTGGACAGAGGCCCAAACTGCGCATCTGCGGAAGCAGCAGCAGTGCCATCTTGGTCAGGCCGCGCCAGTGGCTAGCAGCATTGCAGCTTCTGGGGGCCACCAACAAAGAAGCCAGCGACCTGTTACAAATCCAGCAACTGCAGATCATCAGCAATGAAAGCAAGCAGCAACTCGCTCCACGCTCAACAGAAACCCAAATGCCCAGAAGCCTGACCAGAACCTGTGGCAGCGTGGCTGAGCCCACTCCTCCCCTCCGCCAGAGATTAAGAGCAGCGCTCAAGGAGACCATAAGTCAATGAGCCACCCCGGGGAGACCACCCAGCACGGCCACAGGGATTTATGTGGCAAGCAATAAACTCACGGGGTCTGAGACTTTGCAGATCACCCCGTGGAAGTGGGAGTGGGGTCTGCTATAAGACACAGTAGATGTGTGGATAAGCAGACAGTCCCTGGCTGCATTCAGGCAGGACAGACCTACAAGCCACAGGTAGCATCACCTTGCAGGGTTCCCGGGGATCACCACGGAACACACAGTCGTGGTACCTGGGGAAAAATTAGACCAACCCAGCCTTCTCTGTGGAAAACATGGAAGTCCGTGTTTGCACAGAGTCAGGTCAAAGTGACATCTGCTGCTTCTGTAGGCAAAGAGAGACACAAACCCAGGGTCCTATGCTGGTGACACCTGCCATATGTATAGACAGAAAGAGACATAGGGACAGCCCCAGTAGAGAACTCAGACACCCACACTTGCAGTGAGAGGGGCACTAGTGGCACTGAGCGCCAGCACAGGCAATGAGAGGCACCAGGCAAGGTCCCAATCACTAAAGGAGACCAAGAATTGGGCCTGCAAATGGACATTATACCAAACAAGTGAGAATAACCATTCAGTAAAGGCTATTCACCTTTAAGGCTCATCTAGTAGCAAATATCTACCTCCAGAATAAGATACTATAAAGGGAGAGAGATTAAACATAGGAAACCTACAGAGTGAGAGAGAGCTACCAAAAGCAACAAAGATATAAACTTAAGCAACCTGAAATCATGAGAAGGAAGACTAGCAAAGAAACAATGAGCTCCCACAACTCCACAACAGAACCCACCAACACAGAAGTGCAAAGATTGCCAGAAGGACAATTCAGAACTTTAATAGTAGAAATGATACAGGATTTTCAAAAAGAATTCAGAGAGAGCCTGAAAGAATATGAAGGATCAAATAAACAAAGACTCTGACACCCTGTAAAGGAATCAAAAAGAAGCTCTGAAGGAAGTGAAGGATGCAATAATTGAAATGAAGGCATCAGTACAGACCATCAACAGTAGACTAGACCACATGGAAAACAGAACCTCACTCTTAGAAGATGACCACTCAAAAAGTGAACACATAGTATATAATTTAGAAAAAACAATTCGACAGCATGAATTGGATATTGAAGAGGTCTCAGCCAATCTTAAAAGACAAAATGAAGAATAATTAGGCATACAAGAGAGAATAGAAGCTGAAACCAAAGGAATCAATAATCTTTTCAGAGAAGTAATATTAGAAATTTTTCCAAAAATTAGCAAAAGAGGTTGACGCATATGTACAGGAAACATAGAACCCCTAATAGACAAGATCAGAGAAAAGGTTCACCATGCCACATAATAACAAAATTGACTAATGTAGAGGCCAAGGAGAGAATCTTAAAGGCAACGAGAGTAAAAGACCAAGTAACATTCAGAGGCAAATCAATAAGAATCACTCCCGATTTTTCAAACCAAGTCATGAAAGCCAGGAGGGCCTGGAGTGACATATTCCAAACTCTGAAAGAAAACAACTTCCAGCCAAGATTTATCTACTCAGCAAAGATATCTATCAAATTTGATGGGGAAATAAAAACCTTCCATGACAAACAGAAGCTGAAGGACTTTATGTCTTCCAAACCAGCACTAGAGAAATTACTCAGATTAATTACAAAGAAGAAATAATAAAGAAACGCCAGAACCAGAGAAACAATGATTTCCATCAAATGAACAACTAGGCAAAGAAGAGCAAACACTAACTCAAACAGAAGTTACAACTCAAAATGTTAGAAATTAAAACTCATCTATCAATAATCACACTGAATATAAATGACCTCAACTCCTCAATCAAAAGACATAAGGTGGCAAAATGGATTAAAAATCACAATCTATCTATATGCTGTCTGCAAGAAACACACCTTACAAGTAAAGATACTCACAAACTAAAGATGAAGGGATGAAGCAAGGTAATCCACGCTAATGGAACTTGAAAACAAGCAGGAGTAGTGGCTATGATATCAGACAAATTAGACTTCAAGCCTAAACTTATCAGAAGAGACAAAGCAGGTCATTTCTTACTGGTAAAAGGAAGAATCCAGCAAGAGAATATAACAATAGTCAACATTTATACCCCAAACATAGGTGAAACCACTTTCATAAAAGAAATTCTTCGTGATGTTAAGTCACACATAGATCCCAGTACAATAATATTGGGAGACTTCAACACCCCTCTCACACCACTAGATCGATCTTTAAGACAAAACGTCACTAAAGATGCCTCAGACCTAAGGAACATAATAAGCCAAATGGACCTACTAGACACATACAAAATATTCCACCCAACTACAGCTGAATTCACATTTTTTCCAGCTGCTCATGGAACCTTCTCTAAAATAGAGCATATCTTAGACCACAAAGTGAGTACTAGCAAGTTCAAAAAATGTGATATAATCCCCTGTGTCTTTTCAGACCATAATAATGGAATGAAACTAGAAATCAACTATAAGAAGACCCAGAGAAACCTCATAAACATGTGGAGACTGAACACCACACTGCTGAATGAGGAATGGGTCACAGGAGAAATTAAGAAATTCCTAGAAACAAACAAAGACAGCAATAC
>PVJS01022475.1:16230-30585 GCA_004027185.1 Glis glis
CCCCAAAGCCAGTAGAAGACAGGAAATTATTAAAATCAGAGCAGAAATCAATGAAGTAGAGAATAAAAAAGAATACAAAAAATCAACAAAACCAAAAGCTGGTTCCTCTAAAAAATAAACAAGATAGATAAATGACTAGCCAACCTAACCAAAAGAAACTTAACCAACCCAAATTACTAAAATAAGAGATGAAAAAGATGATATTACCACCGACAGCATGGAAATCCAGAGGATTATCAGAAACTACTTTGAAAAACTATACTCCAACAAAATGGAAAACCTAGAAGAAATTGACAAATTTCTAGACACATACAAACTTCCTAAGCTGAATCAAGAAGATATAGAAAATTTAAATTGACCAAAAGCAATTAAAGAGATTGAAGCAGCAATAAAGAGCCTACATCAAAGAAAAGCCCAGGTCCAGATGGTTCCCCAGGTGAATTTTATAAAACCTTTATAGAAGATTTAATCCCAATACTTCTCAATCTATTCCATGAAATAAAAAGAGACAGAACTCTCCCAAATACATTCTATGAAGCCAACATCACATTAATACCAAAACCAAATAAAAACAGCTCAAGAAAAGAAAACTACAGGTCTATATCATTGATGAACTTAGACACAAAACTTCTAAATGAAATACTAGCAACACACATTCAAAACCACATCAAGAAAATCATACACCATGACCAAGTCCAGTTCATCCCAGGGTGCAAGGCTGGTTCAACATACAAAAAAAATCCAAGTATTCCACCACATAAACAGACAATAATATACTTAGGAATAAACTTAACCAAGGATGTAAAAGACCTCTACAAGGAAAATTTTTAAAACATTGAAAAAAGAAATTGAAGAAGATCTTAGAAGATGGAAAGGACTCCCATGCTCTTGGATAGGCAGAATAAATATCATCAAAATGGCCATTCATCCAAAAGTGATCTACAGATGCAATGAAATACCCATTAAATTACCAAGGTCATTCTTCACAGACAGAAAAAATCAGTCCTTAAATTCATTTGGAACAACAACAAAAAAAAACAGAACAGCCAAAGTAGTTCTCAGCAACAAGAACCATGCAGGAGGCATCACAATACCTGACTTCAAACTACACTACAGAGCCATAGTAATTAAGAAAACAGCATGGTATTGGCACAAAGCAGACATATAGACCAATGGAGCAGAATAGAAGACTCAGAAACAAATCCGCACACTTACAGCCAATTGATTTTTGATAAAGGAGCCAAAAACATACACTGGAAAAAAGATAGCCTCTTTATTAAATGGTGTTGGCAAAATTGGTTAACCACATACAGAAAAATGGAAATAAACCCCACGTTCTCACCCTGCACAAAAGTCAATTCAAGATGGATCAAAGACCTGGAAATTAGACCAGAGACCTTGCAGCTACTCGAAGAGGGCATAGGTCCAACTCTTCAACACATAGGTGCAGGCAAAAACTTCCTCAACAAGACCCCAAAGGCACAAAAAATTAAAAAGAGGATCAATACGTGGGATTGCATTAAGCTAAAGAGCTTCTGCACAGCAAAGTAAACTATCAAGAACCTCAACAGAGAGCTGACAGAATGGGAGATGATTTTTGCCAGCTACTCCTCTGATAGAGGACTAATATCTAGAATATACAGAGAACTCAAGAAACTCACTGCTAAAAAAAAAAAAACAAACAACCCAATCAAAAAATGGGCAAGTGAACTAAATAGGCAGTTCACAAAAGAAGAAATACAAATGGCCAATAAATGTATGAAAAAATGTTCAATATCAGTAGCAATCAGAGAAATGCAAATCAAAACTACTCTGAGATTTCACCTAACCCCAATTAGAATAGCAATCATTAAAAACACAAGCAATAAAAAATGCTGGCAAGGGTGTGGAGAAGTAGGAACCCTAATACACTATAGGTGGGATTGCAAATTAGTGCAACCACTTTGGAAAACAGAAGACTGGGAATGAACCTACCATAAGACCCAGCAATACCACTTCTAGGTATCTACCCCAAAAAATGGAAACCAAATTACCAGACTAATGCATGGGCATCTATGTTTATAGCTGCACAATTCACAATTGCCAAACTATGGAACCAGCCAAGATGTCCATCAACAGATGAATGGATTACAAAACTATGGGATATGTACACAATGGAATTTTACGCAGCCATAAAGAAGAACAAAATTATGTCATTTGCAGGAAAATCGATGGCATTAGAGAACATTATGCTTAATAAGATTAGTCAGTCACAAAAAGTGAAAAGTCAGATGCTCTCCCTAATATGCGGAAACTAGGGAGAATAAGGCATAGGAGGGACTCCAGACAAAGACGGAGAAAACCTCAGATGAGTAAAAAAGGTGACCTAACTGAGGGAGATGAGAGGGGGAAAGAGGGAAACACCCTAATGCACATGATGTACATACACAAATTTATCAAAGTCAACTACTATGCTGAGCATGAGAAGGAGGGAAGGGGGAGAAAAAGGGGGTGAGAATTGGGGGAGGGCTAATTGACTGATGTGTGAATGTATACTTCTACCACCCCAAAACCCATCAAGATGTATGATTACAATGCACCAATAAAAATAAATAAATAAATAAAAGGCCTTAGTAGCAACTGAAATTATAACAGGTGAGAGACGGAGGCAGAAAAAGAAAATCAGGAGAAGAGGCAGAGGAGGAGAAAGAAGAAGAGGAGGAGGAAAAATCAAAATAGGCAACAATAAGGGAGTGGTTAGATAAATCATTGAGTAGACACACTATGGAAATGTTATAATACAACAAATAACAAGATAAAACTATAGGCACTAGCCATAATTCATGTTCAATATTCACTTGTTAAATTAAGACAGCAAGTCATGAAGCAATTTATATATATATATATATATATATATATATATATATATATATATATATGCTGAGGTTGTGAATGTGTGCATTTTTAAGTCTCTTATAGCCGAGTGTGATGGTGCACGCCTGTAATCCCAGTACTTGCCAGGCTGAGACACGAGGATCTCAGGTTTGAGACCAGCCTCAACAACTAAGCAAAACCATGTTTCAAAATAAAAAATGAAGCAAGGCATGGTGGCACACGCTTGTAATCCCAGTACTTGGGAGGCTGAGACAGGAGGATCACAGGGTCGTGGCCAGCCTCAGCTACTTAGTGAGGGCCTCTGCAACTTAGTGAGACCCTGTTTCAAAATAAAGAATAGAAAATAGGGCTGGGAGTGTAGCTTGGAGGTAGAATGGCCTCGGGTTCAATCCCCAGTACCAAAAAAAAGTCTCTTATAAATGTCTACCCCAAACTGTCCAAAGCTAGCCAAGCAGAGGAGAAAGGAGTGCTAACGGCGCTGGGAGACCAGCACTGTGGCCTGGACGCTCTTCCCAGTGTTCACCTTCCTCTTGGAGATCCCTCACGTACTTCCAGAGAGTTCTAGCCCCTTCCTTAGGCTTGGATACTATGGCCTCAAGAGGGCAAGCCTATCTGATGAGAAAATGTCACCCATCAAGTCCACCATGGGCTCAAGCCACCTGCTCAGCAGCAGAGTCGTGGTCTAGTGACAGTCCTGAGACTTGGCCTCACAATCCCTCCATCACTCAGGAAGATAGACTCAGCGGGTGTCCACAGCACCGTGCCACCATGAGGACCTTGTGGCCAAACCCTCTACTTCAACTAACCAGAAGGCAGGAAAGAGGCAACCCAACCCCAAAGCTCTAGCCTCAGTCCTGCTAACTGGCATGGGGAAGTTTACCCACAGCTTTCTAGAAGGCATGGCGCCCCCAGGCTGGAGTCTACATGTGGTCTGCTTGCTCATGTTCATTTCAGATCTTTCCTCTAGTTGAAAAAAATGATAGCAAGAAGAGAGAGCATGCCGAAAGAGTTTCTTGTAGAAGAGCATAAGTGTGGACCAAAGAAATAGACAGGAAGTCGCTGTGGGTGGCATTCAGAGCTTTATTCTTGCCAAAGTGTGGGGTTTGCGCTAACTCTGGCAGGCTGCCTTGACCAGAAAGCAGAGCACGGAGGTGAAGCAAGGAGGTTCTACATGGCTAGGGATAACAGGGAAGAAAGGCTGGCGAATGTTCCAGAAGGCAGAGCGGGGTGGAGCAGGGCTGTCCTGGTGTGCTCAACAGCAGCAGTCGTCCTCATGGTCGCAACACGCAGGACCCCGGGACCTCATGGGGATAATTCCCAGACAGCAGCACCCGGAGCCGCACCCAGAGCTGCAGCACCCGGAGCCACACCCAGAGCCGCACCCAGAGCTGCAGCACCCAGAATCCTCACAACAGCCAGAGGATCCTGTGTTGCAGGCCTGGGGACGCTGGACCCAGCGTCTCAGGGGACTCACGCCGAAGGTCCGGGGAGCCAGGCAGCAGTAGCTGGTGGAGCAGGGAGCAGAGCACGGGTCCGGGGCACCGCCCTGGGAGGCAGAGCCTCCGGCACCGCCTTGAGCATAGTAGGTCTGGGAAGAAGGATACTGGACGTAGTACGTCTGGGTCTGGCACGGAGCTGGACATTTGACATAGGTCGTCTGGCATGGCGGTGGGCATTTCACATACGTCTGGCAGGGAGCTGGGCACTTCACGTATGTCGTCTGGCATGGCGGTGGGCACTTCACATACGTCTGGCAGGGAGCTGGGCATTTCACATATGTCGTCTGGCATGGAGGTGGGCACTTCACATATGTCTGGCAGGGAACTGGGCATTTCACATAAGTTTGAGCTGGGACCAGGGCTGGGACCACGAAGGTTTGAGTCTGGCAGGGAGCAGGACCCGTCACATAGACAGCCTGGGTCTGGCCTGCAGCACCACCGGCACCGCCGGCACCACTGGCACCACCAGCACCGCCGGCACCACCGGCACCGCCGGCACCTTGCCCAATCCCCACTCCCGAGCCTTTCACGCAGGATGGGAAGAGCTGAGGCTGCTTCTGCTGGTCGCACATGTTGCTGTGGTTTTGCCAAATCTGAAAAGAGAGGTTTCATTAGAACTGTGGGGCTGGAAAGGCTTCCAGGGAAACGTGCAGCGTCCCCGTTGGATAGAGCAACCCGGTGGCCTTTTTGAGCAGGTTATGGATACCCAGAGGCTGTACACCTGGCAGGAGGATAGGCTCTGAGCCAGGGATTCCAGATGCAGCCCTGTATCTTTACCTAGCTGTGTGACTTCAGGCGAGTCGCCTGTCACCTTTAGGACTCGGTTTACACAAGAGGAAATGAAGGGCTTGCAAGAGGGATGTCTGTATTTCTACCCAACTCTCCATGATTCCCCACTTCTTTCTTTAGTCTCTGCATTGTGAATTATCCCTTGAAAACTGCAATTCCCCAGCTCACCCCCGCACCCCACCAATTCTTGCCAGGGTGGTTTCCTCGTTCCTCCTGCCCAGCCAGGGAGTACCCAGAGAGAGTCAATTTATGTCCACAGATCCCGAGCTAATATGAGTTTCAAGCTGAGCCAGACGGGGAGCAAAGAACAAGGCCATAGTTAAGTACATTTCTACCTTTGCTCGTTGGATCCACTGGCTATCATTTCACAATTGCACAGAGAGAAGGGAGATGGAGCACCTAGTTCTATGAAATCCCTTCCCAGACAGCGCAGCTCACATCTGTCCCTGTCCTCTCTCGTCCCAGGCTCCAGGCTTCCCATCGGCCATACCATCCTCCTCCTTCATGACTGTCTTTCACGTCTACCCCAAATTCACCCACACTCTGCTTCTTGACAAGTCCCTAGCCCAGGTATAAAGACTCACCTTTGTTCTCAAAAGAAGCAAGACTGGAAGAAGCCAGGGATCTGAGGAACTGGCAGTCGGGGAGACTTTTTATAGGGCAGGAATGAGGCAATTTAATGAGGCATCTCAATGAACCACCAGCGATCACGAGGCCAGGGCTGATGGTGCATTGGTGAGATTCCACCCCAGGACGCCTGGCTCCGCACTCAGACACAGGGCATGTCCCTGCTTGACGATGAATTTTCCCAAACACGAGATAAATGATTCTTGCTGCCTTCTCCATGAAACATCCTATCTCCTTTTCCTAGAAGTTATGTGTGGCATCGGTCCCTAAGGAAGCCATTTCTAGGCCACTTGAGTCTTCAAGGACTCGTCCAGGATATGGTCGGATTCTCTATTTTTCATACACATACAAACACTACATTGTGTCTTGCTGGCCTAATTTCTGATGGTTTCCTCAGTCCCTTATGCTGGTCTAGGATGCTGGGCACAAAAAATTTGGATGAGTGATCTCTGGCTTCGTATGGCAGCAAGGTCCCCAAGAAAAGGTTTTTTCCATGAACCATCAGGTTATTCTAAGTCCCTTGGGAAACATGGTGGGTACTTGATGACCCCAAACTCCAAGCTTTCTGTCTGAATTTCAACTCTTCAGTCTTCTCTGTTCTATAACCTCCCCCATCCTCCCCTTCCTGGGCCTCTCTCCCAGGCTTAGATTCCTAAGAACCCAGGGTAGGAGGACTTATGGCCAAGTGAACGCTGTGTGGTAGCAATAACAGTAGAATCTAACATCTAGTTGGATGCTCTTTATGTGTCGAACAATGTAGGAGGCAGGTGCATTTACAGACGAATGCAAGCGAGGCCTGAAAGATTAAGGGAGGTGTTCTTCATTCAACGCAGGTAGGTAGGGGAGCTAGAATTCCAGTGCAGGCAATCTGCTTTCATAGAATGATCTTTATCTCTACACTATGTTGTCTTTAATGTCTAGGCAAAGCATCGTTCTTGAATCTCTGCCACCTTTCCTTTCCCCGGAGCAGTAGATGTGGAAAGAAAGGCATGGATAGTATCTATGGAGCACTTAGTATGCGCTGAAGGCTTTCCTGCCCTTTTTACCTGTGTTCAATTTTTGCAACAACCCTGGGAGGTGGGCTGTGTTAGTTCCATATTTTACAGAAGAGGAAACTGAGTCCCAGAGGTCTAACTGTCTCACCAAGGTCATCCTTATCAGTAGGTAACCCAAACCTGTCTAGTTTCGGAGACCACACTCTCCTCACTAAGCAGAGTTGAGTTGCCTTCGTAGAAGCCTGTCTTGAATCTGAGTCTACCACTGGTTCCAAATGCCACTCAGGTAAAAGGTGCTCCTCTGTTGATCCAAGATAGATCCTTGATTCCCTCCCTTTACCCATGAGCTCTTAGGCTCTCAAATTTCTTAAACAAAGAAAATGCAAAGCCCCACTAGATCATAGACTCTCCTGCACCTCAAACCAGGTATAAAAGGTCTGCCCTCAAATAAGTTGGAGGAAACAAGAAGGGGATGTTCACCCCCTGGCTTGGGAAGTGTCGTGCTTCCTCCTGTCATTCCATGGGCTGGTGGCACCCCATAACTTCCTCTATGAAGCCCGCCAGCCCCTCACCCCGCGGGAGGGATGTCTGCGGAAGGATATTGGTCCAGGCCGCTTCATCTATGCTCTGCCCACTCTCTTGCCCCAGTTGTTACGCAGGCCTGATGTTTCGTGGAGGGAAGGAGGAAGTAACAATTTCTTCGTGGGGTCAGATCCTTCACGTGAATGTCTTGTCAAATTTAGTCTTCACAATATTGTCACAAGCAAACAACTTGCCCAAGTTCACAGGGCTAGAAATGAGAGAGCCAGAATTTGAATCAAGGTATCAGACACTTTGGATTTTCCTGTTTTTCCACTACCATCTGCTGCTTCTGGCACTAAAATCGATGATGTTTTAGGAACTATACTTTTCAGTCTCCCAATGGGCAGTCATTACGAAACCCTCTAGATTACACGTGGGGTGCGACAGACCCCATTTTACAGCAGAGAGGAAGCCCTAAAAAGCCATTTTAGGGCCGGGCGTGGTGGCGCACACTTGTAATCCCAGTACTTTGGGAGGGGGAGACGGTAGGATCCGGGTTCGCGGCCAGCCTCAGCTCTCGCTCCCTCTCTCCCTCTCTCTCTCTCTCTCTCTCTCTCTCCCTCCCTCTCCCTATCTCTCTCTCTCTCTCTCCCCTTAGTGAGGCCCTCCACAACTTCGTGAGACCTGGTTTCAAAATAAAGTATAAAAAATAGGGCTGGGGGTGAAGCTCGGAGGTAGAACACCCCTGGGTTCAATCCCCTGTACCCCAAAAAAAAAGCCATTTTAGGGCACGTCCATTAAATAGGAGAGAGACTTTTCAGGGCACAAAGAGGGAGACTTGAGCTCTTGTCCCCATTCTGTCACTGCCATATGGTCTTATGATGCCAGTGTCCTGCCTTCTCTAGACCTTCACTCTTCCTCTCTAAGGTAAATATATCCCTTCTGCCTATGACATTCTATGATTGTAGGGGCCTCTTTTTCAAAGGGAAATGTATATGAGCTATCTGTGGAGTTATTACCACTAGATTATATTTTTCAGGAGCTGATAACTGGGGGCACATTCACTATATATCATCATAGGATCTGGGAAACTCTACCTAAACAAAGGAAAAGGAATGAGTTAAGTGAATGAATGAGGATGCTTTACACTGAGTGGGCAGCCCAAACCAACCTCCCTCCATGCACCGTGAGCCATCTTGCCATTGGCCCGTCCATGCATCTTGTGCTCTCCAGGAGCTCTGATTGGCTAACTTCCTGCTCTGTGGAGTCAGGTTCTCACTAATGGTTTTGACATCTCTAGGCAGGACCAACATCCCTGGTGAGAGATACTGCACCCATGTGCCACCCGAACAGGTGGGTGGGTCATGCTCCACCCATTTCTATAGGCAGGGAAGGCAAGATATGGAGAAGTCAGATGACGGGTACCAGGGCCAGGATGAATCATGGGGTTATCCCCATAGTTTCCAGAACCTCCCTCCCATTTATATCTTTGCACACAAGCTCGTAGAATCATGGAGTTGTGGATTCATGGAATAATCGTCCTGTACACTCACAAGATAATAGGTAGAAAAAGTCATCTCTGGGGTGGAGAGATGGAAACAGGGCATGGGGTCTGGCCTTGGCTGGGACCCACGTGAATAGCTGTGTCATACCACCTAATGGGCTTTTTTTTTTTTTTTTGCGGTATGGGGGATTGAACTCAGGGGTGTTCTACCTCCAAGCTACACCCCCGGCCCTATTTTTTATCCTTTATTTTGAAACCGGGTCTCACGAAGTTGCGGAGGGCCTCACTAAGGAGCCGAGGCTGGCCACGAACCCGGATCCTGCGTTCTCAGCCTCCCAAGTACTGGGATTACAAGCATGCACCACCACGCCCGGCTCGGGCTATTCTTCTTAGAAAGAGCTACTGGTCCTGAAAAGTTCTCTGGGGTTCCCCTGGTTAGCTTGTTTCCAGAATTCCCAACTGAATAGTCAGGAATCGTATACCAGATTAATCACTCGGGTCCCTTACGGCACTGGCATCCATGAATCCTGACTATCCAGATGGTCATCTTGAGACTGGATCAGGTGGGCAGGGTGAGGGATAGGGCTCTTCTTTCAACTCAGATGAACTTCATTCCAGAAAGGCTGCGACCTGCCACGCCAGCTCCCAGCCACAGCAACCGCTGACCTCCACCCTTTCCCCATCCTCGTGCATGGATCTGGAAACTGCAGCATCAGGGTTGGAAGTAGTACTCTGCCGGCTCTTATACCAGGCTCCGTGAGGTGGAGCAAGGAGGGTTGTTTTTTTCCAGCACCCTGAGCCAGCGCAGATACTTGATGAGTCCTAGGATTGCAGAGGAGAGCTCGGGAGGTGGGGTGCTACCCTCATGATCCCAGATCTCTGAGTAACCCCATGACCACCTTTCACTTCTTCAGCTCCTCTAAGACTTCCATAGCAAATCCCCACATTAGATCTCCCTGTGTTTCCAGTAGCCACAGTGGTCTGTTTTCACGGCTGAACACTGACACCCTGAAGTGTGTACATCACGTGCAACACGTAGTATAGAGTCCACTCTTCATCGGGGAAGAGGAGGAGCCGTGGACATATGAAAAGAAGAAATATGTAGCTTCAGCGGGTGGTGAGTGTAGGAACAACAGGAGCAGCGACGACAAGCCAGGTTTATTTCATTTTATTTCTGATTTTATTTTAATTCATTTTCTAGTACTAGAGATTGAACCCAGAGGCATTCTACTTCTGAGCCACACCACCAGCCCTATTTTATTTTTTACTTTGAAACAAGGTCTCGCTAAGTTGCTGAGGCTGGCTTTGAACCTGCGATCCTCCCGTCTCAGCCTCCCAAGTACTGGAATTACAGACATGAGCCACCATGCCCCAGGTTTATTTCAACAGCTTTTTTGGAAAGCCCGAGAAAGCCACTCTGGTGCCCACCTCAGATCGCTGGTACTTTCAGTAAATTCATTTGAGCTTTCTGCATGATCAATAGGCTAAAACAAATCTGCAACATTGGATCTGTCATACCCAATGCTTCTGCCTAGAGAGGGTCCTAAATCAGTAAAGCTGGATAGCTAGGTTCTCCATACCACCAGGCCAGAGAATGAAGAACAAACACAAGGGAAATATTTCACTGGATTCGGATCCTGTCTGTTGAGTTGCTGTAAATAGGCTTCTTTTAAAAAGTTGTCTCAGAGCGGGGCGTGGTGGCGCACGCTTGTAATCCCAGTACTTTGGGAGGCGGAGACCAGAGGATCCGCGCGCGCATGATCTATCTCTTTCTCTCTCCTCTCTCCTCTCTCTCTCTCTCTCTCTCTCTCTCTCTCTCTACCTAGTGAGACCCTCCGCAACTTCGTGAGACCCGGTTTCAAAAATAAAGTATAAAAAAATAGGGCCGGGGGCGTAGCGCGGAGGTAGAACGCCCCTGCGTTCAATCCCCGGTACCGCAAAAAAAAAAAAAAAGTTGTCTCAGACTGAGCATAGTGGGGCACACCTGTAATCCCGGTATTTGGGAGGCTGAGACAGAAGGATCATAGGTTTGAGGCCAGCCTCAAGAACTTAGCAAGATCTGCAGGAACCTAGTGAGACCCTGTTTCAAAATTTAAAAAAGCAAAAAGGACTGGGGGTGTAACTCACAGGTGGAATGCCCCTGAGTTCAATCACCGGTACCCCAGTACCACCCCCCCCCAAAAAATAGTTGTCTTGTCTTGGTCTCAGTGTGTGTGTGTGTGTGTGGTGTGTGTGTTACTGGTGATTGAACCCTGGGTCATTCTGCCTCTGGGCTACATCCCCAGCCCTTTTATTTTGTTGTTTTTGGTAGTGGGGATTTAACCCAGAGGCATTTCTACCTTCGAGCTGCACCCCCAGCCCGATTTCATTTCTTATTTGGAACCAGGGCCTCGCAAGGTTGATGAGAGTCTCTTTACTTGCTGAGGCTGTCCTGGAACCTGCGATCCTCCTGTCTCAGCCTCCCAAGTGCTGGGATTGCAGGTGTGCGCCGCCACACCTGGCTCAATAGTACTTTAACTAGACCATATAGATACAATACAGCCTATGAGAGCAGCTACGAGGATCAGCAACGTCTTCCCAGTCAGTTCTCAGGTGGACGTGTGGCCATTCTGCTACCTTAATCCTTTTTTAAAAAGGGGGAGTCATATTGTCTTAAAAATGTAAGAATTGTACAACAAGTACACTTTTCACTTATGTAAATAGGATTTTCTTTTTCAACAACTTGAGTGACATGGCTATTTAATCACAATTTTTCTTAAAGTTAATTTTGTCCGGAATTCTAGTCAACCTTTATTTATTGGCTTCACAAATACTGAAGAAGTTTATATTTTCTCAAAGGTGTGAACACTGTAAGAATTAATTCATTAATGTTTAATAGGTTGGTTTGTTTTCTCCAGTCCTAGTAAAAATTACGTCTGTCTTCCTATCCAAGGAAAAGGACTGGGATTTAGGTAAAAGTGAAAAAAAATCAAAGCTGGGAGCAGTGACACACATATAATCCCAGTACTTGGGAGGCTGAGACAGAAGGATTGAAGGTTGGAGGCCAGCCTCAAATACTTAGCAAGATCCTGTTTCAAAATAAAAAATCAAAAGGGCCGGGGGTGTAGCTCGGAGGTAGAATGCCCCTGGGTTCAATCCCCTGTACCAAAAAACATAACACAATGCAACAAAACAGAGTAGTCAAATTGAGACTTTAAAGTGAATTTAATATGGCAAAGCACATGCTTTAGAATCTTTTTCAACAATCTGATGAATAGAGATATTGACAGGAGGTACAAAGAATGCAAACGCACAAAATGCACTGAGCGGGTGGTTGCTGCTGGAAAGCCAACTTTGTTTATTCACTTGGCTGGGAAATCGCAGAGCAGAGGACCAGAGGCGGCGGCGAGACACCAGGCTGCAGTACGTGCTTTGCCCTGGAATTCTTCCTTTCTGCTCCTTGGTGCTCCTCACGGCCCAGGTCAGCAGCAGCCCCCAGACTGCTGGCCACCGCCACAGCTGCTGCTGCCACCACTGCTGCCACAGCAGCCACCACCACCACCGCTGCTGCCACAGCAGCCGCTGCTTCCACCACTGCTGCCACAGCAGCCACCACCACCGCCACCACTGCTGCAGCAGCCTGAGCTCTGGTGTCTGCGACGAAGGGACCTGCGGGGCCTGTGGTGGCTCAGGCAGCAGCCGCCACCCCCAGAGCTGCAGCAGCCCCCCGACCCGGAGCCACAGCAGCCCCCGGAGCTGGAGCTGCAGCAGGAGACCGGAGGGCACTTAGGGGGACACTTGGGGGTGGGGCACTTGGGGGGGCACTTGGGAGGGGGCTGGCACTGCTGCTGGCTCTGTTGGCAGGACATTTTGATGGGGTTTTGGTAGACCTAAAGGACAAAACAGAAACATATATAAAAATTCAATATCTAGAGCTATTAAAAACTTTCTCATTTGGAAATCCTTCCCCAGGGTGATAGGGAAGGATTTCTCAACTCTGCCCATCTATAGAAACCTCTTTGAGACAAGGAGCATGTCTTCTTTACTTGCGTATCTCTGGAGTGGTCTATGGTTCTTGGCATTTGTGAAGGGGTTAGTAAGTTTATTTTAAGCAACATTTGAAATACTGGAATGGACATCTTAGGCCATTGCAAAGACATGTTAAATAATTGCAATTCTGCCCATATGAATCTACTTAGAAATGGAGTTCAGAAATAAGTAGAAATCACATATATCATACATAGGTGTGGTGGCTCATGCCTATAATCCCGGTAGTTGGGAGAATGAGACAGGAGGATCATAGGTTCAAGGCCAGCCTCAGCTACTTAGTAAAACCCTCAGCAATTTAGTGAAACTATTTCAAAATATAAAAGGGCTGGGGTATAGCTCAGAGGTAGAATGCCTCTTGGTTCAATCCCCATTACCTCAAATATATCAATACAAATATATATTTGGTATCTGCATAGTCCTTCAGCATCAGTCCAGTCATTGGCAGGGCTGCACCAACCCCCGATCACTTATCACCTCCCTTTTGGACCATAGCAACAGCCCTTCCCAGGATGATTCCTGCTGTGTCCAGAGCACACCATTGATCTTGACCTTCTGTCCTTGTCCACCATTATGTCCTCCTCCTCCTCCTTCTCCACACCCCACTACTCCCTTTTCCAGAGTCTCTCTCCAGCCCCATCTCCATCCCGCTAGACGCCCACCCCTGCAGATTCCCATAGAAACACTCACCCTGGTCTCAGACACAGCCACAGGTGCGTTCCAGAGGAGGCAGACAGAGGAGCCAGCAGCAGGGGTGCCTTTTATACGGGCTCCCAGGGCCGGGCGTCAGATGAGCCATGCCTCTGGAAGGAGCAGGACATGGCTGTTGCATAAGTGGAGTGTGTGCCGGGTTAGTCCTGACATTCCCCTGCTTCTTTATTCTTTCTGTGTGAATTGGGTGTGGGAATGCGCAGGCTGGAGTGCTGGGGAAGATGGATACTTCTAGTGAATCAGACCCTTTCCCCAAGCTGGGGTCTCAAGGCACAGTCTCAGGACTTTGGCTTTGGCAGAGGGTCCACTGCTGTGGGTACCTTCCTTCCCAACCTCCCTCCTGAATGACCTTCCCTCGGTCCCTCAGGAAGACCTTTTGATACCAGAGAGTCCAAGTCCACACCAACTTGAGCTTCCAACACATCCCGGCTGAATTTCAGACAGAGGAAATGCATCTCTCCCAGGTAGGTCAATCCCGACCTGGTCCATCCCAGGTCTCATTTAGTCTCACAGAGAAAGCATTGTCCACACTTTTAGACCATATACCAAGAGCCCATTGCTACCTGGGGAGAGAGACACCCCTCCATCAGGGTGCCCTAGCCTTCAGATTTCTCTTCCAAGAACTGTTCATCTTAGAATTCAAAGGTCACCATATCTGTGTACTTCGCTTGGATTACCAATGGACATGGAGCTCTCAAAGGGTCTCTTGAGTAGAAGTGTCTGAGGTTTTGTGTTGAGCGTTGTGTATGTGATTCTGTGCCTTTTAAGTTGCTCATGAGAAGTCAGGTAGCCTTGAGATTGTGCCAAT
>PVJS01022476.1:0-30492 GCA_004027185.1 Glis glis
TCCCTCCCTCCTTTTCTTCTTTCCTTCTTTTCTCCTGTACTGGGGATTGAATCCAGGAGCGCACTACCACTGAGCTACATCCGCTTTTTATTTTGAAACAGGGTTTTGCCAGGTTGCCCTGGCAGGCCTTGAACTTGTGCTCCTCCTGCTTCATCCTCACAGTAGCTGCCTTGGCCAGATGAGTAGCACCTGGTTCGTATCTTTTCCTTGGCTTTAAATTCCTTGGCTTCTCTTTTACATGTAACAGTTGAGTCTTCCCATGTTTCCTTGAATCGGATTCTTGCCTTCAATTTCTGTGACATTCCATTAGCCACCTACGCACATTTAAATTTAATTTTGAAACATATTTTGTATCATTTTTATGACATTTAGTGTTTTCAATCACAAAACTAATACAAGTTAAGTAAAACTAGGGGGGAAATGCATGAGATTTTGTCACTTGTGCACCAACAGCACAAGTGACAAAAGAGAAAATAGGTAAATTGGACTTAGTTAAAAAAAAGGTTTTTTTTTTCCCTAGGATTGAACCCAGGGGCATTTTACCTCTGAGCTACATGCCCCCCAGCCATTTTTGTTTGAAATAGGGTCTCACTAAGTTGCTGAAGGTCTTCTAAATTGCTAAAGCTGGCCTTGAGTCTGTGATCCTCCAGTCTCAGCCTCCCAAGTGCTGGGATTACAGGTGTATGACAGTGCACTCAGCTAATAAAAAACCATTTTGATTCCATGTATATGATGAAAAAAGTGAAAAGACAACCCATAGAATGGCAGAAAACAATTTCAAATAGTGTATTTGTTAAGGAATTTGTATCCAGAATATGTAAAGAACACTTTCAATTCAACAATAACAGATAGCCTAATTTTAAAATGGGCAATGGATTTTTAGTAGACATCTCTCCAAAGATGATACAAAAATGACCAATAAGCAAATGAAATATGTTTACTGTCATTAGTCATTGAGAAATACAAATCAAAACCACAGTGACATATCACTGTATACATGCCCAAGGATGGCAAAGAAAAAAGTGTTGACAAAAATGTGGAGAAACTGGAATCCTCATACACTGATGATATAGCCACTTTGGAAAATAGCCTGCTGGTTGTTTGAAATGTTAAACGCAGATAGCTGCCATGGCACACAGCAATTTTCTCCTAGGTATATACCCAAGAAAATTGAAAAACATATTTACACAAAAATTATATATAAGTGTTTTTTTTAGCTACATTATTCTTTTTTTTAATGGTGCTGTGGTTCAAACCTGAGGCCTCATAATTGTGAGGTAGTGTTCTACAACTAAGCTACAACCCCAGTCGAGCAACACTGTTTTGTGTGTGTGCGTGTGTGTGTGTGTGTGTATTACTACGGATTAAACCCAGGGACATTCTATCTCTGAGCTACACCCCCAACCCTATTTTATTTTTTGTTTTTGAAATGGTGTCGCTAGGTTGCTGAGAGTCTCACTAAGTTGTTAAGCCTGGCCTTGAACCTGAAGTTCCTGTCTCAGCCTCTCAAGTACTGGGATTACAGGTATGCACCACTATACCTGGCTTGAGGAAAATATTCTAAAATTAGAGAGTGGTGGTGGTTTGTGAAACTCTGAAAATACTAACAGCTGTTGAACTGTATACTGTAAAAAGTTGAGCTTGTTGATATATCAATTGTATCTCAAGAAAGCTATTAGAAAAAATACAATGTATTAGAAAATAAAAATCACCTATAAACTCAACCTCCAGAGATAGTCACTCTGAGCTGAGGAGGAAAGTAGGGCAGATTTTAGTGCCTCAGACCTGTATTCAAGTCATTTCCTTTTCACTAATTAATATAATTTTGGCTAAATCATTTAACTTCTTTGACTCTTTTTTCCCATCTGTAAATGGATGCACTAGTAAGTGCAGATAAACTATTTTTATAAATAAACTCTGAAATGCGTGGTATGAAACACAGCAGGTAGACTCCTTAGGTCTATACTAGTCCAGGAAAGCTGGCTTCAGATTGGTGACCACTCTCCTAGTGATCTGGGAATCCAGGCTTCTTCTGGATTTGGGCTTTGCTATCATCTAGGGCAGGGATTTATGACTTTTTTTTTTCTGTCAAGAGCCAGATAATAAATATTTTAGGCTTTGCAAGCCATAAGGTCTCTGTTGCAGCTACTCAATTTTCTATTATAGTACAAACAGCCATACACAATTTCTAAGCAAGTGGGCATGGCTGTGTTTCAACAGAATTCCTTACAAAACAGGCAGCAGGGAAGATTTGGTCCACAGGTCATATTTTGCCAACTCTAGCTCTAGAGTCTTGTAGTCCATGTGCATCCAGCTAGCAAAACAAGGTGTGGAGGAAGATGTGCTTCAACATACTCAGCCCATGAGTATACTTATCCACAGCATCCGATATACGTAAAATCATCTCTAGATTACATCCAATACCTGTACATAAGTGCTGTGCTATTTACAAGGAAAATGCTATGTAAACAGTTGTTACACTGTATTGTTTTGAGAATAATGACAAGAAAAATTCTGTACATGTTCAGCACAGACACATTTTTTTCCCAAGCATTTTCAATACCTGATTGGCTACATTCATACTTGGACTACTGATGGCTGACTGTAGTTTGTGAACCTTTCTCTCTATTCTTCTGCCCGGTTTCCTTTTCTCAAGCCTATTAGATTCCTAGTGTTACCTTAACAAAGTACCACAATTGGGGTGACTTCAAAAACAATTATGGAAGTCTCGCAATTACGGAAGCTGGAATTATGAAATCAGGGTCTCCGCAAAGCCATGGTTCCTCTGAAAGCAGTAGGGAAATCCTTGATTGCCTCTCCCAGCTTCTGGTGGTTTGCTGACAATCTCTACCATCCCTTGCTCCGTGGTATACAACTCTGTCCTTTAACTTTGTTGTCACCTTGCATTCTCCCTGCACGTGTCCATGTTCTCATTTTTTTTTGTGTGTGGTATCAGGGATTGAACTCAGGGGCATTCTGCCTCCAAGCTATACCCCCCAGCCCTATTTTATTTTTATTTTGAAACAGTGTCTTGCTAAGTTGGTGAGAGTCTCACTACTTGCCGAGGCTGTCCTCGAACCTGCAATCCTCCTGTCTCAGCCTCCCAAGTATTGGGATTACAAGTGTGCATCACCACACCCGGCTGACCATCTTCTTTTAAAAATATCATTCATATTGGATATATGTACCCTACTCCAGTATGACTTCCTTTTAATGAATTACATTTTTAATGACTGTATTTCCAAATAAGGTCACATTATGAAGTAGTAGGAGTAAAAACTTTAATATACCTCTTTGGGAGGTGGACACAATTTACAGTTCAAGCCTTTATTACCTGTTTGCTGGATCACTATAGTAGCTTTCTCTTGCTATTTTTCTCTTGTCTTTTATAAATACTCAAATACTTCCTTATTTCGATATACCTTTCAATAATAGTAAAGCCTTTTTAATATGGCATCAGTATAGTGCCCAGTCTTTGAATTAGAAGCTATGTGGCCTTTGGCAAATTAGTTGAGTCCCCAAATCTCAGGTCTTTCTTCTGTAAAAAAAAATCATATCTTCTGCATAGCATTGTCATGAGGATTAAACGAGGTCATGCGTGGAAACAGACATAGCATATATAGTGCTTGACATAAAGTCCAGGGTTCCCTCAATAAATATTGTGACTGAGTTTATGACATCAATTACACCACTGTGCTATTCAAAAATATTAATACCATGGACTTTTTTTATTTCTTTGAATGGCCCACGTTGATTTCCATTGCCTTTCCCCTGAGAGACATGCAATAATCATTTCTTCATAAATTTTTGAAGGCAAGGCACTTGACAAGAAACTACAATATTTCAAACAGCACAACTCTAAATAATAAAAGGAAATTAGAAAATAGGTCAAAGAGAGAAATAAGAAAGTGAATATACATGGCCAGGTTGAGTTCATTACTTTACTTATGAGTCATCCCCAAAACATTCAGCTCATGTAGGAACTATGTCCAGTGTTTCAAAGTTGGCTGCTGAAGGTAAAAAAAAAAAAAAATCTGTTTTGTATTTTAGAACAAGTAGAATTTCCTTTAAATAACAACATGGTGCTGAATCCCAGCATTTACTTGTTTTTAACCCTAACAACAATCTGCGTTCCTATGTTTCCCACACACAATACAAATTCTTCCACCTTTTCTCTGAAAGAGTCCACAAGTGTAAATAGTACTAATCTCATTCCTTTTATCTTCTAATATATGAAAAGCTGAAGTTGAACTAAATTTCAAAGCTGGAAGGAGACTTAGTGATCATTCAATCTCCTTTTATAAATAATAAAATACTACCTGGAGTGATTGTGTGATTGCCATAATGCTACTGGTTAGTGCCAGAACTGGGTTTTTAAACTGGGGCTCAGTCAAGTGCTCTTTGCAGTCAAATTGCAGATATTAATGATGAAATCCATGGATGATCCCTGAGAAGGGGAGGGCTGCATGGAAGCCTTCTCACACCGGCACAGCAGTCCAGGAGGGCCTGTCTTATAGACAGTTTACCCACACAGAGAACATTAACATTGCTTGTAAATAAATAAGAAATCTGTGCATACATAAGGACTGACACTAAAGCCTGAGAGATAGTCCATTCAGGAAAAACAATTTGGAAAGAGAGGATTGGAAATCTTTCTTTCCTTCATATGCCATATGCAATTTCGTTCGAGTTTCAATGTGCATGTAAATCACTGGAGATTTTGTAAATGGAGACTGTCCACTGTCGATCCTAGAGCAAGGCCTGACAGACTGCACTTCCAACAAGCTTCTTGGTGACCATTGATGCCTAAGATTCATGGACACACTTTGACTAGCACAGCTCAAAAAACGCATATAGATTACAAGGTCTCAGCTCTGTCTGTAGGCCCCACACCCTCCTCTCAATGACCATAGTACTCGCTGTCTCCAGTACTGATTTGTTCTATAGCTCTCTTCTATTTTCATGTTATACCCAGTTTTTTTTCCTACAGAATTATAAAACTGTTTGTGAGGGAGGAGATTATGACTCACACTTCTTTATGTCTCCAGTACCTAGCAAACACTGGTCACTTTGAAATGTTCATGATTGATTATAAAGTTATGGGGGAAAATGCTTGGAGAAAAAACTGGATCCAGAGAAGGAAGTCCTCTTTGAACATTGGTTCTTGACCATAATTTGAATCATTTTGAAAGCTAGCCATGCTTTATATGCTATGACATTAGTATAATGTCATATTGTAAAATGTATGATTTAGTTCATCAAATGCATTAATCTATGGCACAGTAGTGCTTCACTTATTTTGAAAAAGAAATATTTAGTAACTCTACTTACAATTTAATTGCTATTTGAAACTGGAAATGGTAAATCAGCATTGATTATATGCAAAAATACATTGTATATGATAATGTTTTACAGAAAAAAATCAACTAAATGTAAATCCATTTCAAATAATGAAATATATCATGGAGATTAGTGCTGAAATGTGAAAATAATATTTAAAAGCAATTTTATATATTCAAATGTGAACAAAATTAATATTAATTGAAAATATGCACTAACTTTAGAATAAAAAATGATTGGGGGGGGAGAGACAAACTTTCCCATTGAAACCAGTCAAGGATAGTAGAGAGAATCTTTATGTTTCTCTGGCACAGAATGACTATAAAAGGAGTATACTTGAAAAATATTATTCCTTAAGGCCTCTCTTGGTTTTATGATATCCAAGTATTCTCCCTTGTAGTGTCTACAATATCTCATCCTTGGCGGTTTTATCTTTTGCAATTTCAACTGGCCTATTTCTCCCATATGCTGATTTGTCAATGCTTTCTGCATATGGTTCTGACAATTCTCTCTCGTTTTCATTGTATAAAATTATGGTGCTTTTTGCCTGAAATATCTGACATTCTCAACCTAAAAATATACTAATTTCAAGAATGTGTATCAGTGTACGTAACTGGAGGCAGAATGTGCTCCAGCTATCCAATGACAGAAGAGCCAGAGCACCATTAAGGATTCCTGTTGTTTTTGTGTCTTAATCTAACATTCAGATCCTAGCCCTCCCCCAAAAGCTAGTTCTCTTTAGTTTCTTTTGTGTGTGTGTTGTGCTGGAGATTAACCCCAGAGGCAATCTATCTCCAAGCTACAACCCCAGCTCTATTTTATTTTTTATTTTTAAATATAGTCTCGCTAAGTTGATGAGGGTCTCACTAAGTAGCTGAGGCTGCCTTTGAACCTGTGAGCCTCCTGTCTCAGTTTCTCAAGCACTGAGAATAGAGGCCAGTGCCACCACGCCCAGCTTCCCTTTAGTTTATTGATGACTTTCAGAGATATTTAAGGATCCTTTTTTGAATTTCATAAGAAAAGAGAATAATGGCACATGAAAGAGAAAACTCTTCCTCATCTCACGAAAGCCAAGAGAGGAAGTCATTCTCTTTTGGCAAATTGAAAATTTCATTCATAGGCTCAGTATGGATTAATGATGGTTAAGAAGGAGCTGGCCAGCACTTGGATAATCTATTTGGAGGCCCCCTCTGCATGCTGATTTCATAAACCCTAGCATCTTTCACAATACTCAGGTTCATGTAAAGGTATGTTTGTCCTGCCTTTGTTTTACACTATCTTCTGGCAATCAGGTGAAGGTGGCAAGAAAATATAATTCATAGGGAATAGGTACCAAGTTAAGAGTCAGGGATAGGGACTCATTTTACAGGTGATTATTTCAGTAGTGTGTGTGTGTGTGTGTGAGAGAGAGAGAGAGAGAGAGAGAGAGAGAAAGAGAGAGAGAGAGAGAGAGAGAGAGAGAGAGAGAATTTTTCTTTCTTACCAATCTTCCAACTGAGGAAACTCAGGAAATGAATACTTATATAATAAGGACCCTCTACATTTCAGATACAGTGCATTTTGTGATTTATTAGTTCCAAAGGAAAATATACAAGCAATTTTTACTATGCATCAACAAGGAAGAATGCAGAAATTGACAAAGGACCCATCTACATTTGAGTAAAAGAGAAGATGACAGAAGGACCCCAATTTTTTCATGCACAGGGTTAGAATGAATTAGAAGCATTTTCTAGGATAGTGGAGTAGCTACGCATTGACAAAGAATGCAAGGTCACTGGAAAAAGCTCTGTCCTTGCTATTTTTCTCTGGCAAAGAAAATGATATTCATAATGATATTGGGTGACAAAATTATACTCAGTTTATATAATCATATTATACCTGTCCCTTACTTGGTTGACTTTTCCATATTTTTAGTTCTAAATTGATATGCAGCATTTGTGAACCCCTGTAAGACTGAGTTGTGTTCTAACATGTTTCTTTTATATCTTGGAATTAGATACGCAAAGAGAATGGAGAAAGATTGGACTTATTTTTTATATACATTGAAGACTGAATTTGTGAAAGGGGATGACCCTGGAACATGATATATTGTTGTTCGAGGGTGACAATCTGAAAGGTGAATGTCAGTGATGACAGGAACAGGGCAGGAGTATCAGTCAGCAGCACCAACGCCAGCGTCCTTGATCACAAAGCAACAAGCACTGGCGAGCACTGAAAACGGATTCACATTATACTAAGGAGAGTAAGGGAAAGGCCACAAGATTAAACGAAAGGAAAAGAAACTTTACAGCCTGGTGACTACGGCAACAAGTTATGTATTGAGGCTCAGAATAAAAGATCTCTGGAAATACTCCTCTGGCATGCCTCGCAATACTTCTGCCTTTGTTTCTATTGATTCTTTGTTTACTTTATCCCTTTTCTATGAGCAGAAGCACAACTTGGGATCTGTGGTCTGCAGGAAGGAAGAGATAGAGGGTGGGGGTGGCAACTAGTTAGTGCAAATGCTGTCCAAGAGTCAGGTTGAATGGGGAGAAACAGCTAAAAGAGACTCTACCATATGTGGTGATGTGGGCAAAATACAAATGCCCCTCTTCCCCACAGGACTGTCTCTGCTCTACTGAGTATTACTGAGCAGGCTCAGCACAAGGTAAGGCCGCTAAGTCAGTAAGGCGATGTTCTTATTTTACTTCTTATCCAAGTTTCATTTCTAGGTGTCTCTATTTTAGTCATCATCTCCCTAGAATACTTATTATTAATTTGTGTGTGTGTGGTACTGGGGATTGAGCCCAGGGGCATTCTACCTCAGAGCTCCACCCCTAGCTGTATTTTTATGTTTTATTTTGAAATAGGGTCTTGCTAAATTATAGCACAATGGTCTCGAATTTGTGATCCTCCTGTCTCGGCCTCCCAAGTACTGGGATTATAAGTGTGCACCCTGGTGTCAGGCCTCGCATACTTAATTTTAAAGAAAAAAATCCAAATAAAGAGAATGAAACTGAGCTACAAAAGAGTAGAGGACACTCAGGTATGAATTTGGGGGGGCACAAAAGACAGTTAATTCTGTCTGCTTTGAGGATACTTTCATATGATTGACAACATAAAACGTGATTTTTGGAGCACCTCTCTAGCAACATGCATTGGAACTTGTTTTTATTCTATTTCTTTGGTACCAGATAGTTTTCCCAGTAATTACCTGTTCATTCTTGCTGGGCTCAGCCATTGCCATGCTGTCTTCCTGAAAAAAAGTTCATTCTATAATGCTAAACATTTAATATGTAATAAAAATAACAGTGGTTGCATTTGTTGTAAGCTCGCCGTTTACCAGAGGCGGTTTAAACAGTTTTACATTATTTTTTTAACTTTTTATGTTCATTTATTGGTGCATTGTAAATTGTAATTATACATTTTGATATATGTCAGGGTATGAACATCATACATGCACACATTGCACATTTAGCCCTCCCTCCAATCCCACCCTGTTCCCTCCCCCTTCCCTCCCTTTCATGTTCCAGATAGTGATTGAGTCTTACAGGTTTGTGTATGTACATCATGTGCTAGAGTGTGTTTCCATTTATTCCTCATAGCACCACTTCTGTATGGACCTCAGCTCTATCTTACAGATGAGAAAACCAAAACACAGAGAGGTTAAGTTAACCTGTATAAACCACATAGCACCAAGAGGCAGTACTGAGATTCAGCCCAGGTAGACCAGCTCCAAAGGCTATCCCAGTAGCTAGCATGATATGGAACCAAAGCTTATTAGTACATAATATTTGGCAGTGAAATATTTCCTATTTTGAAGGATTTTTGTCATATTTGTTCCTCCAGAGAAATAAAAAAATGCCCCCCAGAATCACAAATAAAAATGAGTAAACATAATGCCATTTAACTTAGTTTTTATTTTTTATTTTTGCATGATTTGCAAAATTAAGATAACACATTGCTCAGTTTCTTCAAGATTTCAGGAAACTGATATCTAGGATTATTGTACAATTATCAATTTCAATTTAGAAAATTTTTCTACTGGTCACAAACTACACTTCATTTATTATTATCATTATTATTATTGATGATTATTATTATTACTACAATCTAGCACATTTGAAAAATGCAAAACAAAAATCTAAATTGAAGGCAAATAAGAGATCTCTGGTGACCTAATTCAGATATAATGGGATAAGAACAGCTAACCTTTAAAGAAACTCCTAGAACTAGTGTTGGATGGGTTTGTAAATTGCTAGAAATTATTTTTAAGTGAAAATAATTTTCTTTTTCAGGATATTTAAAACCAAATCTGACAATATTGCAGAGAACTCTTCTCAAGAGAAAAGAACCTCTATTAATTAAGTTGTTTCAAAACATTTCTCCATTTCTAAGGAGATACTATATCATATTTTCTTATAACTTTGGAAAGTGAGCCATTTCTCTAAGAAAATATGATTTCTTGTTGCTGTATTAAATATTTTTAAAAGCAAACCATTATTCAAACGAAAATAAATAACTTTTTTTTCAGCAGTCCCAAGAAGCCACGATCAATGCTAGGGTTTATGATGACATAAACTTTTCCTAGACACTAAAGCAAGACATTGCTCCTAGCACTCTACCATCTGCTGAAGATATTTTAAAATTCTAAAGCACTAACAATGATGCAATTTGCTACATTTTGAGCTGCATTTTACAACTCTCTCTTTGCTGAATTACTATTGATGACATTAAAACCCTTTACAAATCAAGACAACACATTTGCTTGCTATTGCCACCAAAGAGCTGTCAGCTATTCTTTCTCTGCTGGAGTGTACCTGCTACCTCTTCCCTGGTCAGCAACATTTCAACCTTTTTAAATAATGATAAACAGGGCACAACATCACTGTCTACATTAATTTTCGCTTATAAGAGAAAATGCCCACGGGGAAAGCAACCATCGACTTGAAGAAGGAATAAACTGGGAGGCACAGTGAGCAATGTATTATAATTTTTCCATCTCCTTATAGATAAAAAAGAGTGTTCTCCAGGTTGCTGGAAACAAAAGACCAGGAGCAACTGAGCTATACAACACCGGAGGATCAAGAAGATAAATTATTTCTTCATGAGTACAGATACAAAAATTGGAGAATGACTCAGATACTATGTTCTCTGAAAGAAGAAAAATTGCCAAGAATTAAGATTTAAAGGTTTACTAGACATTTAGAAGTCTCTTTTCTTGAAAGTTGAGCAAGTACTAGCTTCATTGATAGATAGGCTTTAATTACTCAAATTATTTCAGATACTCAAAACTATTTTCAGCCAGTGATAGTGTGCTATTGTGTTTTATGCAACAGTGCTTGCCTAGAGGGACAAAGAGAATAAAAATCACCAATAATTGTGAAAGCAGGTTCATCTCAGCACAACACCTGATGAAGTATGGTCATCAGTTTCAAACTTCAGAAAGTATTAGCAGCTGTTTCTTTCTAAAAGTGACTACAATTTTCAAACATTTGCCCTAGAAAAATGATACTTGTCAGAAAAAAACAGCAGTATAAAATATACCTTCATTCATTATACAGCGCATTTATTACAAGATATTTTAATATAAATTAAAATAATAATTTTGGCATCCTTGGTTAGTTTCCTAGATATTACTTTTGCTTAGTACTGGGCTCTTTTTTAGAAGATTTTCTTTGTATGATCAAATCTCATAATAATTTGTATTATGCTTTTCCATTACTGAAATAGCTTTAACTGTTAAACCTGCTTGGAAACCTATATCTACAATAGTCATATATCTACAAAAATCAGTAGATTTTTTTCAGTTTTATTAAAAAGAAAATGAATTAAATTTTTGATATTAAAGTAATTTTCATATATATAGACAAATAATTTATTTTAAAAATAATTTGAATAACAAAACATACTTACTTCCAAATATTCTACTGCATAAAATGAAAGAAAGGTAAGTAACTTCACCAACAACTCTGAGGACTGAGTCGCCACACTTGGAAGTGGCAGACGGTTGCTCATCTTATTTTCATTATGAACCACTAAGTCACAGAGAAAGAGTGGTAAGGTTACAAGCAGGTGGCTAGGCAAGAGGTGAATGGGTCATTGGAAGAGAGTCATACGGCTTGTCACAAAGGAAACTAATTGCAAAAAATAAAATAAAACAAAATAGCCATCCATAAAATGTTCCCACAAACAGCTCTGAGCTCCGTCCTCAACCAGGCAAGTATCCTCTCCCCAGAGACCTGCTTGGTATAAAAACAGAAATAGTAAAAGCAATATCTGTGTATCTATTATATGCTTGTCCCCAAGACAAACACTTCAAGTTGATTATTTCTAAGCATTTACCCAGTCCTACAAAGTGGATATCCTTACTTTACTTATAAAAGAGGAATGTGAAACTCAGTCAGGCAAAAGGTTACATAAGGTCCCAATAATAAGAAGCTGCTCTGCTGCATGCTTTCCCTAAGCTCTGTCCTCAGGACTGTCCAAAACTAGAGCCCACACTCCACTCAACATACTCTACAAGTCTTAGTTGCATGTAAAGTTGTTTCTGGGGCACGTAGGATAAACAAGGACAACCTGAGGATTTAAACTTACATCTTTCCAATTCCATTATTTATTCATCTATCCAGAAAGGAAAGTGGGGAATAAGTGCCATTGGCATATGAAATATAACTTTAATGCACAAGTACACTCACTAGAAATTTCTCTGTCAAATTATATTCTATAGTACCTGCAGTAAGTGCATCTCCTAAGATGTTTGATAGTCTTAATGAATTGAATGAATCCTCCTCTCCACCCACATCCCATTCCCTTTACTTTCTTTGAAAATGTTGGATTGGGTAGGGAATAAACTTATACTAGGTGTTTGATCAGTACATCATTGGTTAGAACCAAAACACACAGGTATGAGGGTAAGGACAAAGTTTGGTTGGAGGAGGTGACTCAAGGTAGACCTTTCTATCCTCTGTCATTCTAATTAATTACCATTGACTGGCCCCTTGACCAAACAGCAAAAGCCCATCTCTGACACCTGGGACCCTTCCACCTTAGTTCAGATGTCCAGAAAGAAATACTTTTAGCTTCTTCATAACTTGCCATATGTGATACATTAGTGATAACATGCATGCAGTTGCTAATTTAAAATATGGTCCCGGACATTTCATCAATGTACAATTATAAATGTAAGTGCTTTTATTGAACTATGATTTCCAGCTTACAATCAAACAAGGCCAAATTTGGTCTTCAAGAAATATTCCAATTACATGGAAAATTCATGAACTCCCTAGAAACATTACCATAAAGTGACAATCTGAGGGAGAACCCTACAACTTCATAGAATAAAGGGTCCATGATTATAAACAGAAAGACCCCCTCCCTTAAGCAATGCATGCTAATGAAGGCAGCTTTCTCTAAAATGAGCACTCAATACCCAGGAAGGGGACCTTTCAAGCTACACAATGCTTTACCTTTTGTTCTGCTTTATTTTAACTTTATTTTCTTTGTAATTACACTGTAAACAATTCATCAAGGAGATTTGTTAATATGCTGCAGATGGTGAGGGGATTGTACAGTGTTTCATCCTTCAACATTGTGGTCACTGAACTCTCATTAAAAATGGGTCCCAGCGTTATACTTAAGAAGAGGTATTTGTTTCCTGTTTAATTGTTCACAAAAGAAAAAGTATGATTTCTCAGTAAAAAACAAAGCACCAGGAACCCAACACCTGGGTATCTCTTTGACTTCCCTTGAAATTGTATTTGATTGCATTAAAGGTATTTACATTTCAATATCTAATAGTGTTCAAAAGAAGGCACTGGTATCTCTCTTAGAAAATTATATCTTAATGTGCTAACATTTATAAAATAATGTGAAGTTCTTGAAATTCCATAGTCTTTAAATACTGAAATAATATATCAAAATCCACTCTTAAAATTTTTGGTTTTACTTAAAATCAATGCAGCCTTCCCAATATTGGTTTATTTTTTAAATGAGAGTAAGCAAAGTAACAGAATTCAGCATTGTCAGTGAGGCAGTTTTCTTTTGCCTTGCCAATATCTTTGTAGGTCTCCTTGTTAATCATTTTACTTTATTATTTATTCCATATATATTTCCATGAAGAGTTCTAAACTTGATGAAAATCTGATTTCTTGATCCACAATCAAATCTTACTATGACCAGCTGCTATGTCTTCATAACTGTGAAAATATTACATCTCTTTGAAAGTTGGCTCTAATACAGGAAGGTTACTAAACTAACCCAATTAAATTGAGCATATCTGCAAGTTTAGATGATTATTGCTGTTGTCTGTGAGGGCTGAGATCCAACGTGATGGATTGCTGGCTACCCTAGTGAATTCTAAAGGGGAAAACTCTCCCATCCTGGATTAGCTTGAATTGGCTTACATCAAGGTTTTATGATGCAAATTGGAGATATTGGACTTAGTAACAACCTACATTATCTGTTATATTCTCCTGTCTCATAGTCACAGGAAGCTTTCTTGAAGATGACGCTCCATCCTCATTAATAAGCTCTGTGTTGTACATCTTTGTCTGATATGAAGCTGCCATACCTTGTCACCAATTATAGACTCTGAAAAGACCCATCTCATTATAGTACTTAAATTGCTTGTTCCTGAAGGTGATGCTTGGTGTGTCTCTTCTGCCTCTTGCCAACAGGAAAATCACCCTTGAAGTGAATAGATGTCGGTCAGAAGCTACAAAAGAAAAGCAAAAAAGAATTAATAAAAAACCTGGCTGGAATATTTATCAGCTTATTGCACAGAAAAGAATATAGATCAGACAAATAAATTGCAAGGCTAAAAGAGACACCTTTGAACATTTTAATCACATGACACCTATCTCTCTATGAATTTGGAACCAAGCAAATACTCTGAATATGAATCACATGTGTGGACCAAAGTAGATTATTTACCATCCTGTCATTGTAGCACTGAATGAAGGATGCAATGTTTGAAAACACTTTTTCTCTGTTCCTCACTGTTTCTCTAGGTGCACATGCACAAGGATTTTTTTTCTTGGATACCGTAACTCTGTATTGCAGACCTGTTCCATGACAGTTTTTCCATAAATTGTGATTGATCAGTAAATTGAGATATCAATTAATGAATTACTGGATCAACTGGGCAAGCAAATAAATGTACATCAGAATGCTCTTGTGCCAAAGGAAAGCTGGAAAGCAAATATATTAAGCTTGGAAGGTATGCAAAACATTTGAAATGCATTCAAAGAACATCCATTCCCAGGTGCAAAAAGTTCTATTTTATTTCTAAAGGGAAAAATATTCTTCACAAATTCACCTAACAATAAACCAGTATAAGAAAGTGTAGGAAAAAAATGTTTATACTTTTCTTACTGCCTCGTTGTTTTTGGAATGTGAGATTCAATTCACAGGTTAAATCGGTGGAGGATATTTTAATGGAGGGACTCTGCAGAGGCATTTTCAGTCAAACATCTGTCCATACCTCCCCATCTATGGAATCGGGTCAGCCAAGGGAAAGATGGAAAGGTTCACAGAACTCCTCCAAAATTAGCATGCAACTCCTAGCTTATCACTTGGAACACAAGAATACCCTAGTTCCTTACAATATGTTTCAAAAGCATAGATCTGTGGAGCATCTAAAATGCTATGCCTTGTTTGGAGAGAAATGTTCAATATTAACACCATCAGACTTACTCTTAGCAACAAACTCAATGAAGTAAGCCCATTCTTTTAAGAAATTCATTTAGTCTAGTTAGCTAAATCCTCAAATTCAGTGAAAGCACATAATTCACATATTATCCATAATACACACACACACACACACACACACACACACACACACAAACATGCACAAGCTTTCAATAGAAATAATAAAGAAAAATCAGATCAAATAAAAAATATCCATGTTAGAAAAACTTGACATAAGATAGTTGTACAAGTTGCTATGCATCTCTCTAGTTTGCGATTTGTTATTACTGCCACCATTACTTCATGGCGATTTGCAGATTCTAATAATGTATGAAGTGAATATGAAAGATAGAGAAAACTCTCTACTCTTTACTCCTGGCCAAAAGAGTAATAAAACTCTGACATTCTTACTGAATTCAAAGACCTGGTGTTTTTGGAACATTTGGGTCTCATTTCAGCAGAGCCAGAGCTGAGAACATTCCTAGTATCTTTATCACTATTTTTCTTTTTTACTATTACTCTACAAGTTCATTGGAAACTAAAAAGAACCACTTATATGATCTTATTAAATCCTGCTCCCCAAGCTGGGCATGGTGGCGCACGCTTGTAATCCCAGTACTTTGGGAGGCAGAGACAGGAGGATCAGGGTTCGCTGCCAGCCTCAGCTCTCTTTCTCTCTCTCTCTCTCTCCTTAGTGAGGCCCTCTGAAACTTCGTGAGACGCGGTTTCAAAAATAAAGTATAAAAAATAGGGCCGGGGGTGTAGCGCGGAGGTAGAACGCCCCTGGGTTCAATCCCCAGTACCGCAAAAATAAAAAAAATTAAAAAAAATAAAAAAATAAATCCTGCTCCCCAAAGAGAAGTTGATATATATAAAAACATATTTTGGCATTTAATTAAATATGTAAATGTTCTTTTCCTAATCTGTTGTTTAGGCATTTTTTAAAAAAATAATTAAATATAAATATAAAAATAAGTTGAAGTTATATTACCCTGGTATCATAAAAGTATGATGTAAAAGACAAAAACTAAACATATCTTATTGTTATATCATACACACACATTTATTCTTTGAAGTTTATGTTCCCTATCAGATTCTGATATTGCAGTCATCTTAAAAATTCATGTATTTTAATTAACAAATAATTGTACATATTTATGGAGTATAATGTAATACTATGATACCTGTACAAATTCTAGAATGACTACATTAGGCAAATCTATGTATTTGTCACCTCATGCTTAACCTTCTTTTGTGGTGAGAACATTTGAAATCTACTTTTACCAGTTTTAGAATATACAATGCGTTACTATTAACCATTGTCGCTGTGTGGTAAAGTAGATCACTAGAACTTATCTGTCCTAACTGAAACTTGGTCAGTTTTTAAATAGAGATATAGAAAAGGATTTCTTCTTGAAATCCTTCTTATCTGTAATGCAAGTAACAACATATTAAGAAGTAAAGAATATTCAAGAAGTATCTACTCTGATTATTTGCCCACTGTTTAACTGAATTACTTGTTTTGAGTTTCAACTCTAAACAAAAATATGAAAAAATGCTCAGTATTATTAGCTAATAGGGAAATGCGAATCAAAACTACAATGAGATACCATCTCACCCTAGTTGGAATGGATACTATCAAAATAATAATGAAATTTAGCCGGGCGTGGTGGCGCACACTTGTAATCCCAATACTTTGGGAGGCGGAGACCAGAGGATCTGGGTTCACGGCCAGCCTCAGCTCTCGCTCTCTCTCTCTCTCTCTCTCTCCTTAGTGAGGCCCTCCGCAACTTTGTGAGACCCAGTTTCAAAATAAAGCATAAAAAATACGGCCGGGGGCATAGTGCGGAGGTAGAACGCCCCCGCGTTCAATCCCCGGTACCGCAAAAAAAAAAAAAACAAACAAAATAATGAAATTTAAAATGCTGGCAAGGGTGTGAGGAAAAAAATTCTTATGCACTATTGGTGGGAATGCAAATTAGTTCAGCCATTATGGAGAACAGTATGCAAGTTCCTCAAAAACCTAAAAACAGATCTACCATATATGATCTAGCTGTCCCATTCTGTGTACACATACAAAGGTAATGAAATCAGCATACCTAAGAGATACCTGCGTGTCCATCCTTATTGCAACACAATTCACAAAACTGAGATATGGAATGGGCCTAGGTGCCCATCAACAGATGAATGGATAAAGAAAATATGGTGTATATATATATACAATGGAGTATTATTCAGTCACAAAGAAGAATAGGATCTTGTCATTTACAGAGAAATGGAAGGAATTGGAGGATATTATATTAAGTGAAATAGACAGACATAGTAAGACAAATACTGTATGTTCTCTCTCATATGTGGAAGCTACAAACATCCACCTGAAAGTAAGCGATTACTAGGAAGTAGGGAAGGTACAGAGAAGGGGTAGTGAGGGGATTGAAAAAGCATGGCTGGATTGATCAGTGCACTCTGCATGCATGTATGGAAATATACCGAACCCCATTAATATGTATAATTAAAGTGTGTTAATATTTCAAAAAGAACATTTGAATCACTACTGTTTATTCCATATGCAAAACAGATTGGAGACCATAAGCAAAAGGAAATTAATAGCCCTTTGCCTGAAAAAAATATAACAGAAATGAAAATAAGAAAAGGCAGACAGATCAGTAAGACAGAACTGAGAACCCAGAAACAGATCCACAAAAACATAGTCAAGTGATCTTTGACAAAGGAGTAAGACAATACAAAGGAAGCCAAGATGGTCTTTTTTGACAAATGGTGCTGAAGCAACTGGACATCCAAATGAAAAAAAAATCTGGAAACAGACTTAAGAAAATTAACTCCAAATGGATTACAAACCCAAATGGAAAGCATAAAACTCCTATCAGATGGTGTAGAAGAAAACCTAGACATCCTTGAGTATAGTGATGATTTTAGATACAACACCAAAGGTAAGATCTCTGAAGGAAATCATTGATCAGCTAGACTTCATTAAAACCAAGAATTTCTGCCGTGTAGAAGACAATGTCAAGAAAATGAGAAGACAGGCTACTAACTGGGAGAAAATATTTGCAAAAGACACATCTGATGAAAGACTATTATCCAAAATATAAAGAACTCTTAAAACTCAACAATAAGCAACCAATTTGGTTTAAAAATGAGCAAAAGATCTTAACACACCCTTAACCAAAGAAGTCATCCAGATGGCAAAAAGGATATGAAAAGATGGGCCACATCATATGTCATCAGGGAAATGCAAATCAAAACCACATTAAGAAAACCACCCCAGGCCTCTGAGAATGGCTAAAATCCAAACACTGACGATACCAAATGCTGATGGGAATTCAAAATGGTAAAAGTACTTCAGAAGAGTTTTCAAGCCTCTTAAAAAACTAAGCATACTTTTGCCATATGATCCAGCAATTGCACTTCTTGGTATATATCCAAAGGAATTAAAAACTTGTGTCCACCGATGTTTATAACAGCTTTATTTGAAATTGCCAAAACTTAGAAGTAATCAAGATGTCTTTCAGTCAATGACTGGATTAAAAAACCCCTGTGGTACATCCAGACATTGGAATATTATATAGCAATGTAAAGCAACAAGGTATCAAAGAAACGTGAATACTTACTGCTAAATGAAAAAAGCCAATCTGAAAAAGCGATACACTGTAAGATTCCAGTTATGATACACTGTAAGATTCCAGTTATACGACATCTGTTATGGTTTGGGTTTATAATGTCCTCCTGTAGCTCATGTGTTGAAAACATGGTCTCCAGGGCAGGAGGGTTCAGAGGTGGGGCATGGCTGAAGTTTCCCACGGGGGCATGAAGTTGAGGCCTATGTATGTCTCTAGTCCCCTCCTATTGATCTCTCTGCTCTGGCAACCATGAGTTGAGGGGCTTTCCTCCTCCAAGCCTTGGATCCATGGTTTCTGCCTTGAAGCCAGGTAACTAAGGACTAAACTTCTAAAACCTTGAGCCCAAGTAAACCTTTTTTCCCCTAAGTTGTTCTTGTCAGTTATTTTGGTCACCACAGCGAAGAAGCTGACTAAAAAACATCCTACTAAAGGCAAAACTATGGAGACAGTAAAAAGATCAGTAGTTGCAACAGGTTGGGGGTTGAGGCAGGACGAACAGGCAGAGTTCAGAGAATTTTTTTTGGGCGGTGAAAACATCATGTATGTTATAGAATAATGGATCTATACCATTAAACAGCTGAACAATGCATTTTTCCCTGTTTTTGTGGTACTGGGGATTGAACTCAGGGGCACTCTACCACTGAGCTACACCACAGCCCTTTTGTTTTAAATTTTATTTTGAGACAGGGTCTCACTAAGTTTTCTAAGCTGTCCTTGAGCTGGCGATACTCCTGTCCCAGCCTCCCAAGTCTCTGGGATTACAGGTGTGTGCCACCACACCGGCACAGACAGTGCACTTCTATGGTACTAACCAAGATATGATTAACTTGATTTGAGTCCAATGTCTAGAAAATTCATCATAAAAAGTCAAATGGAACAGAGAGGCTTACACATACACATAAAATATATGGACACTTTTTGTACCCTACCTACATCCCTCAAGAAATTGTGAAAGTTACTTTTAATGCTTCTTACAAAAATTCTTATATAAAATTAAGAAGTCCTTTCTTTATTTTTTATTCTTTTGTTTTGTTTTTGTTTTCTTATTTGTGGTACTAGGGATTGACCCAAGTGGCATTCTACCTCTGAGCTACAACCCCAGCCCTTTTTGTTTTTTATTTTGAGACAGAGTCTTGCTAAATTGCTGAGGCTGGCTTCAAACCTGCAATCCTCCTGTCTCAGCCTCCCGAGTCCTGGGATTACAGGTGTGCACCACTGTGCACAGCTTTATAAATAAGAATTTCTAAATATCTGGTACAGTATTTTGTCTATCTGCCCCACATTTATTATCTATCTTAGTGAGGTTTTCAAAAAGTCTATTCAAGTTAAAGCAAGGTATATTAGAATCAACTCATTTATATTTACATTTTATTAATAGAAAATTTCAGCCCTATTTTTGAAAAGTGAAAAACTATTATAATAAAACGCCATGTACTCATTGTATATTGATCCCTCAACCCATTTCCCTCCAATCTGAGTATATGGAAGCACATTCCCACACCTGGCTTCAGAGGGCACACTTTTAACTGCTGCACTATATTGTAGAAAGAAATGGAATCATTGAATATTTTTGAGGAGAGAAGAGAAACAAATTAAATATAATTATTAAGAGTAATAAAAACTGGAATAAAGAAGAAGCCAGAGAATAACAAAAATAAAAGTCATTGTCTCAGAGTAAACAAATACCCATTGTCTTACACATGGGTAGGTATATAATAACTTCATGTTAAATGATGTGAATAAATTCACTCATAGAAAAGAAACATCACTTTCTTGACAATAAATCAGCCAAACTCCATACAGATTGGAGAAATACAGAAGATAGAAAAATATTTAAAAAATAAAATAAAATCTGAAAATCTTTTCCTGGAGCTCTCTTATTCCTCCACATTTCTAGGGCAGAAGTGTTGCCTCTTCAGAATCAGGGCATTCTCTATGAGCAGAATGCCTGCATCCCTTTGAAGTATCTATAGCGACTTTCTGACACAGAATGTCTGATGGAGGTAGCTGTGCCCCTTTTAAATCAGTGTCTAGCAGAAAGAGCTGTCAAGGTCCTTGACACCTTGCAGTATTCAGCATCATTTCTCAATGTCCTCAACAACCTTTATTTCCCAAGGTTTACTTTGGAGAGATTTTTTTTTCTGTTGACTCTTAACCATCTACTTGTGAATTATTTTAACTTGATGAATTATCATCAGGCAGTTTTTAATTTCTGAACATTCTTCTTCATCCGACTTTTTTTGAACTTCAGAAATATATGTGATCACTAAACTTACTATGATTATATCTCAACCTACAGAATCCACAGAGTTGAAGCACTAATGTATAAATTACAACTAAAGACATATTTCTAGACTATTGGTACTGAGCAATAGTGTTTGGACATTATTTTTGGAGTCCTGTATTTTTGGAGGAATGTTTGCCTGACATTACGTAAAGGCAAACTTTCTTTTTTTTTTTTGTGGTACAGGGGATTGAACGCAGGGGCGTTCTACCTCTGCGCTACACCTCCGGCCCTATTTTTTTATACTTTATTTTGAAACCATGTTTCACAAAGTTGCAGAGGGCCTCACTAGTTAGAGAGAGAGAGAGAGAGAGAGAGAGAGAGAGAGGGAGAGAGAGAGAGAGAGAGAGAGAGAGAGAGAAAGCTGAGGCTGGCCACGAACCCGGATCCTCCAGTCTTCACCTCCCAAAGTACTGGGATTACAAGCGTGTGCCACCACACCCGGCTAAAGGCAAACTTTCTAATGGTCATTAAGAATGGGAGAGCAGTCAATGTTTTAAAGGATATCTAATTTTCTCTTAAATACATTCAACTGGAAGACAGAATAAAGGAGGAGGAAAGTATAATGATTAAACCATGGTTTATTCATGCAGTAGAATATAGTTACATTTGCAATGAATGAACTAGAGAGGGAAATAGACCAGGTTATCAATCAGGAGATATATCAATATACAGGATGTTGAGTGAAACTAAGCAAAGTGATACAGTGACAATAACGCCATGTATATGAAAATTAAAACATGCACATCTTTACATAGACATATTACATACATGTTACATATATTACATGCATATTTTATATGTGTTACAATTATTAAATATGCATATATGTTACACTTATGTGCCACTTAAAGACAGGGATGTATTCTGAGACATATGATGTTAGACATTTTCATCATTGTGCAAACCTCACAGCATGTACTTACACAAGCCTAGATGGTAGAGCTTATTACAGAAATAGGCTTCACGGTATAGTCTCTTTTTTTTTTGTGGTACCGGGGATTGAACCCAGGGGAGTTCTACCTCCACGCTACACCCCCAGCCCTATTTTTTAATACTTTATTTTGAAACCGGGTCTCACGAAGTTGTGGAGGGTCTCACTAAGTAGAGAGAGAGAGAGAGACAGGGAGAGAAAGAGAGCTGAGGCTGGCCGCGAACTTGGATCCTCTGGTGTCCGCTTCCCAAAGTACTGGGATTACAAGCGTGCGCCACCACGCCCGGCTATGGTATAGACTCTTGATTCTAGGCTACAAACCTGTGCAGCATTTTAATAAACACTGTAGGCAATTTTAACACAATGGAAAGTATTTGTGTTTTCACACATTTTAAACATAGAATAAGTACAGTAAAAAAATAGATAATAGGAAGTTTTCAGCTCCATTATAATCTTCTGTATGACTGTTGAAAATGCAGTCTGTTGACCTAAATATTTTATGTGACATATGACTATATATGTATTACATGTTTACATGTTTATGACTATATATGTATGACATACTATATGCCACACATATAGTATGTCGTACATATATATGGAATATACTATATGTAGTACATATATAGATACACACACACATATAAAATTTTAAAATGTAGGAGGACAAATAGAGAAATTTTTGCAAATTGTGTATGTGATAAGTGACTCATACCCAGAATACATAATGTCTATTAACTCAACAATATAAAAACAAATAACCCAATTTAAAAATATGCAATGGATTTGAATAGACATTTCCCCACAGAAGATATGGAAATAGACAATAAATACATGAAAGGATGTTTTATATCATTAATTTTATGATTAGATGTAGACTGTTCCCTGAAGAGTCCACTTACTAATGTTCAGGGTTAATATAATTAAGTCATGAGGGTTGGAATCTTATTGGTGTATAAATCTGGATTTACTGGGTGGTAACTTAGGCACTAGGGTGTGGCTGGAGAAGGTGGGCCCCTGGGGCTGTTGCCTTAAGGACTGTGCTTTTGTCTCTTGCTTCAGGCCTCCATAATATGAGAGCAGAGCCTTTCTCTCTCCTTTCTGCTTCTTGTCACCATGCCCTGAGATCCACAGACCCCGGCCTCACATGGAATCAACCTAAAATCTTCAAAAAATGTGAGCAAATAAATCGTCCTTCCTCTAGGTTGTGTGGTCAGTCGTTTTGGATTATATCAGTAAGAATGTTGTCTGAGACAGAAACTGATACCAGAGAAGTGGATTCACTGGTATTTCTAGGTCTGTCCATGTGAATTGTGACTCTTTGGAACAGGTTTGTGAAAGGAAGTTGCAAGGGCCGGAATGTGGCTATCAAGGCAGATGGTAGAGACTGCCCAGGAGATTTAGGAGGTCAAAGAGGACTCCATAGGAAAATAGAGTAGAGGCCACATTTGTTACATTCTGGCAAAGAACTTATCCACATTTTGTCCTTTTGTCCATGTCCTGAAATGTGTTGTGTGAGGCCAAATTTAAAGATGATGGACTGATTAAATGGATCGAGGAAATCTCAAAACAGCAAACTATCCAAACTGAATTTTGGATACTCATATCTGCATTCAGCCAATTGTGGCCAATTATCAGAAGCAGAAAGCAAAGCAGAGACTTTGTAGATTTGCAGTTTGGCCAGAAAGGGATGTGCAAAGCTGGTGCCGAGAGACATGGTGTCATGAAAGAAAGTAAGAAGGCTGAAGGGAAGTCGAATGTTTTGCATAGGAACAAAGAAAGGAACATGATCAGGGCAGTTCAAGGCCAAGTGCAGAACCATGGAAACAAGGGCCTGGCTGTGGTGACTATGATTGAAAAGGGCCTGGCAGTCACCTGAATTGAGACCGGCCCAGCTGCAATGATTGAAAAGGATATGACTACCTTTCCTGCTGATGGTCTATTTGGGCATTCATATAATGATGGCATTGCTGGAAAAAAAGAGCTCAGGAGTCTTCCCCCCAGATTTCAAAGGAAATGTCTGGGAAGCCAGGCAACATGTGGCAGGGTTGGAATCCCTGCAAGCATGCCTAAATGGGGCAATTTGTGAAGCTGTGATGGTGAAGCCAAGCTTGGAAGAAAAACCCCCAAGATTTAGAAATGCCAGAAATTTGGAACGACTGCTAGGAAAGGCGGCAAGCTAACAGCCATAGAGCCAGGATGGAAGAGTGAGTACACCACCAATTGCAATCAACCATGCCACAGGGGCAGGGCTCCCAAGGCCTTTGGAGATTACATTTCACCACCATGTGCCTTGGATGCCAGATATGGAGTGACAGGATTAAATGCTTGCCCTGATGGATTTCAACACTGTTTTGGTCCCATTCCTTTTATGGTATTATTCCTCACTTTTGGAATGCAGTGACCAATGCTTACTCTGTGCCACTGTACGTTGGATGCATGTGACTTGCTTTTTATTTTTATTTTCTTTTACAGGAGCTCACAGTTAAGAGTTTACCTTGAATCTCAGAGGAGACTTTGGGACTTTTGAGTGATGTTGGAACTATTAAGACTATGGGAACTCTTAAAGATGGGCTAAATGAATTTTACATTCTAAAGTGGCCACAAGTTCTTCAGGGTCCAGGGGTGTAATGTTATGGTTAGATGTAGAATGTATAAAAATGTATATAAACCCTGTGTTCGGGGTTTATATAATTAACTCATGAGGGTTGTGATCTCATCAGTGTGTAAATCTGGCTTTACTGGGCAGTAACCTAGGCAGGTAGAATGCAACTGGGGAAGGTAGGTCCCTGGAGATGTGACCTTTGCATCCCCTTGCTTGCTTATGCTCTCTTGCTTCCAGCCTCCATGCCCTGAAATCGGAAGATCCTCACATGGACTGAAACTGAAATCTTCAAAAATCTGTGAACAAATAAATCTTCCCTCCTCTAAGTTTTGTGGCCAGCCATTTTGGATTATAACAGTAAGATTGTTGACAATGTTGTCAGAGACAATCACTAAAGAAATGCAAATTAAACACAATGCACCCCAGCACTGGGGACATGGGCAGGTGAGCCACAGCCCCCCTGGAGGACACGGGTGGGTGATGGAGAAAACCTCAGATGAGTAAAGAAGGCGACATAACTGGAAGATGGGAGGGGAGAATAGGGAAATGCCCTAATGCACAGGATGTACAAACACAAATGAAAGTAACTGCTATGCTGAACATGAGAAGGAGGGAGTGGGGTGGGAATGGGGGTGGGAATTGGGGGAGGGCTAATTGACCAATGCATGCATGTATACTTCTACCATCCTGAAACCCATCAAGATGTATGATGACAATGCACCAATAAAAAAAATAGAAGTATCACTTCACATCCATTGGAATTGTTAATGGGAATGAAAATGGTTTGGCCACTTTAGAAAACAGGTAATTCCTCAGAAATTAAACACAGTATTATCATGATTCTGCAATCCCATTTCTAGGTATATACACAAGAGAAATAAAAACACATGGATATATAGATGAATTTTAATGGGAGCATTGTTCTTCATAGTCAATAGGACATTTGATGTCTCAAATGTCCATTAACTGGCTGGCAAATGAGTTAAAAATCATTACAGTATGATATTATTTGGCAATTAAAAGGAATGAAACACTGATCCATGCTACTAAATGGATGAACATTGGAAATCTACCAAATGAAAGCTAGACCCCAAAGACCACATATTATTTCCTTATATTAAATGTCAAGAATAGGAAAATCTATGGAGATAAGAAATAAGATCTTTGGTTGATGAGGACTACTGGTGTTGGGTAGAAATGGGAAGAACTCCTCATGGATACAAGTTTCTTTTGGGGGGATGAAGCATGTTCTGACATTAGATCATGGTGATGGTTGCCCATCTTGTGAATAGACTAAAAATGTTAAATTAAATTGTACACTAAAGATAGGTGGATCAAATGACATGTGAATCAGACCTCATTGAAATTATTTTTTAAAAATTTTATAAAACAACTTTGGAGTCATATTTTGATTAAAGAGAGATAGAAAGGGATGCAAATGCTTTTGATTTACCTGCACAACTATTTCTTTTTAAAAGCACTGTAGTAAACTGTATTTGTTAAAGCTAAGTTGTAGATACATAGTATCTGTTACAATGTTTTCATTCTTTTTTAAGTTTTAAAAATTCACACTAAAGATAATACTATAAACAAATTTTTGAAAAGCAACAAACTCGGCTAAATGCTTTCACATGAACATTACTTATTCTTCATATTTCTCTAAGGTTTGACATATTATGTATTTGTGTGTGTGTGTGTGTGTGTGTGTGTGTGTCTGGGAATTGAATCTGGGGGTATTCTACCTCTAAGTTATACCCTAAAACATATTTTATTTTTATTTTGAAACAGGGTCTCACTTCACTAAGTTGCTGAGGCTGGCCTTGAACCTGTGATCCTCCTATCTCAGCCTCCCAAGGATTAAGATTACAGGCATGCACTCTAGCTTTGCTGTGTATTTTTATATATAATAAAATTGAAAATGGAGGGGATCTGAATTCAGTCAAATTATATATTTAATTGGTGATGACTAGATTTGAGCTCAGTTCCCATTAAGATACACTCTTCCTTACCTATGCCCTAATACTTATGCCATCTACCTAAAAAAGCAAAAAAAATGTTAAAGTAAAAGTTGTTAAATTTTCCATCTGTATTTAACTTTAAAAATGTTTGATTTTATTTTGGCATCATTTACACTCAAGTCTTTACATCTGCAACCTTCACCATGGCCTAGCATCAAAACACCTCTGGCTGTTTAGCCTGGTAGGATGTTAATTATCTTTAGTGTCCTCAGAGATAGTTGTTAAATCTCCCAGTTCTGGTGAACTCTAATACTTGTCAACATCTTCTTCCATCTTAATGCTGAAATGCTCCAGCACACACCTCACTTTTTTTTTCCTGCTGTGTCTTCAGTCCCCTGATGCTCAGGAATGATCACAGCATAGTGAAGTCAATTTGCCTTACCTACAACTTGCTTACAAATCTCTATACTATACTTGCCAACTTCAACTATCATGAGAATTATCTACAGTATTTTAATACTATTAATTCTCTACAAATATTCATTTTCATCTTGTCCATTCTTAAATTTTTTATGATTTTTAAATTTATTTTAGTCTACAATTTTATCTTCCAACTCACTGCTATCTTAGTTGATCTTCTAAGGACTCAGGCCTATGACCTCTTGAATTTTTCCATAGTTTATATCTTCCTGATTTTATAGTTTAGCATTTTCCTATGCTCTCTATTTTCTGTAATTTGGAAGCTGGATAGAGAGTCTTGGTTGCACTCACATTTGTTCTTGTTGGCAAGCCTCTGAGGGATGTAAGGTTGTTAAAGCAGGAGACATAATGTTTGTCCCCTTTTTGTGATTAGTACCCAATGATGCTCAGTACCTAGATCTATTAATGCAGTGAGGCTTACAAAACAGAGATGTTCTAATTCTATCATTTCTTTATTCATTTACCAAACAGAGGTTTTTTTTGTTTGCTTGTTTTTCCTTTTTTATTTTTTGTACTAGAGGCTGAACCCAAGGGCATTCTACCTCTGAGCTCCAGCTCCAGCCATTTTTATTTTTTATTTTGAAACTTGGTCATGTTAAGTTGTTGAGGGTCTCACTAAGTTACTGAAGCTGGCCTTCTACCTGTGATTCTCCTGTCTCAGTCTCCCAAGTACTGGGATTACAGGCATGTGCCACCAAGCATGACAACTGAACAGGTTTTGTAAAGAAATATTTGTCTATACCTACTATTTGAAAAAATTAATATGCAATTATTTTTCTGTAGTTAGCTGATTTCAAGAGAATTGTTTAACTTTTGAAGCAACCAATTTTTAGTTTGAAAGTCATATTATTGGACCCATGTATTTACAAATACTTGATGTGCTTTACAACATTGCAATTAATATTATCATAGAGTTAAATTGCCCTATCATTGGTCAGCAGCTGTCTTTTTATGCTAGCTCCTATGTTCTGTTCTTAATATGATTAGTAGTTTTTGATAGCTTTAATGCTTGCTAGTCTGAACAATGATTCAAACTCATCTTCACATTTTATACTAGAAAGATGGAGTCATTCATTTATTCAAGACAACCTGATTTCTTTTATTAGAAAATTATATTACTATATTATAACCTGGAGATGAGAGATGCTACTGGAGTTTTATTTTTAGACCTCCTTAATATATTATTTTTGTTGTTGCTTTAATGGGGATTGGACCCAGGAGCATTCTACCTCTGAGCTATTATACCTCCAGGCTTATATTATTCTTTATTTTGAAACATGTTCTTATTAAGTTGCTGAGGGCCACAATAAGTTTCTAAGGCTGGTCTCAAATCTGTGATCCTCCTGTTTCAGCCTTGCAAATACTGGGATTACAGGTATGTAACGTCACTGCCCAGCTTTCCAGGCCTTATTAATAGAAGTGTATATATGTGTGTGTGTGTATGTATATATAATGCAAATATTTATTAAAATATATTTATGATACTTCATAAATCATATTGGTCATTTTATTTGTGTATTTATTTATGTATTCATATTTTTATTTATTTTTGTGGTACTAGGGATTGAACCCAGGAGTATTCTACCTCTGAGATATATTCCCAGCCCTATTTATTTTATTTTATTTATTTATTTATTTATTTATTTATTTATTTATTTATTTTGGTACAGGTTTTTCCTAAATTTCTCAGACTAGCCTTAAACCCATGATCCTCCTGTCATAGCCTGGTAAGTACTGGGATTACAGACATGTACCACTGTGTTCAGCTCATACTGATCATTTAAATTAAAATATAATCCAACACTGATTTAATTTAACTTTCTCTATTACAATTATATTTCCTGGCACAAGGAATGATGAATTTCAAATATTTTACAATTACTCATTTGCTTTTCTAGTCATAGATGCCCCAATGCCCCAGTAAAATAATATTATTCTTAATATGATCATGAAATATAGTTAATTATTTGGCATGTGCAAATTTTCTCCCACATTATAAATTAATGTACTATATCCTTATTATTGGAGTTTATAGTTACTAAATTCTGAATATATATATTTCCAAAATATTAATCTTAATTCTACAATGTGTCTTTCTTGCTCTCAAGGTGAATGTCCACATCATCATGTTGGGTACCACAAGGAAGTTCTGCTAGATTCCTCAGGTCAGGCTCACAGGAACACATTCCTTTGAGTCCTTCCATGCTGGCAACAGTTTTTTCTTTCTTTATTACTTCAGTTTCTTTTTTTTAGTTTCTTTTTAAAATACTTTTATTGGTGCATTATAGTCTCACATCACAATGAAGTTCATAGTGATAGTGACATTCATGCACACAGCACTTGGTGAGCCTTCTCCTGGATCACCTCTTGTCTTCTCCCACTCCCCTCTTCCCCATACAGGACATTGAGATTGACATTGGTATTCTCACATATGTACATATGTACATAATGTCAATGTAAATGATTCCTTCATTAATTCTCCCATCTCCCCACCCTCCCTTAGATCACCTCCCTCACTCTACTTGAGTTTATCCTTCATTATCTAAAGTCACTCTTATATCCTGATTACTCCTTAGCTTCCACATATAAGAGAAAACATATGACCCTTCACTTTCTGTGACTGACTAATCTCACTTAATTTTATTCATGTCCATCCATTGTCCTGCAAAAGACATAATTTTGTTCTTTCTTTGCTGAGTGAATTCTATTGCATATATATCCCATAATTTTGTAATCCATTCATCTGTTGATAGATACTTGGGTTGGTTCCATAATTTGTCTATTATGAATTGTGCTGCTATAAACATGGATATGCATGTATTACTATAATATTCTGATTTCAGTCGCTTTGGAAAGATACCCAGGATTGGTACCTATGAATTTATTTTTTATTTTATTTTAATTTTTAACATGTTTTTATTGGTGCATTGGAGTATCACATCACAATGAATATCTATTTGATGTTAACATACATGCACACAGCTCTTAGTGTCCCCCCCATCTTCCCCCCATCCATATGAAATACCGAGAATGATGTTGGTATAGTCTCACATGTACACATTGTTTATGATAGTAATTCCACTGATTCACTTCTTTCTTCCCCTTCCCCTTCCCTTGTACCACTTCCCTTGCCCCACTGAGGGTTCTCCATTATCAACCAGAGTCCCTTGTATGTCCCCACTACTCCCTAGGTTGCACATTTTTTTTTTTTGCGGTACCGGGGATTGAACCCAGGGGCGTTCTACCTCTGCGCTACACCCCCGGCCCTATTTTTTATACTTTATTTTGAAACCGGGTCTCATGTAGTTGTGGAGGGCCTCACTAAGTAGAGAGAGAGAGAGAGACAGACAGAGAGAGACAGAGAGAAACAGAGAGAGAGCTGAGGCTGGCCACAAACCCGGATTCTCTGGTCTCTGCCTCCCAAAGTACTGGGATTACAAGCATGCGCCACCACACCCTGCTTTAGGTTGCGCATATTAATGAAAACATATGTCTCTTCTTTTTTTTTGTGAATGGCTGATCTCACTTAACATAATGTTCTCCAGATCCTTCCATTTTCTTGCAAATGATGTTATTTTGTT
>PVJS01022477.1:0-10292 GCA_004027185.1 Glis glis
GTGGTGGTGCACGCTTGTAATCCCAGTACTTTGGGAGGCGGAGACCGGAGGATCCGAGTTCGCGGCCAACCTCAGCGCGCATGCGCGGGCACGCGTGATTTATCTCACCTCTCTCCCCTCTCTCTCTCTCTCTCTCTCTCTCTCTCCCTAGTGAGGCCCTCTGCAACTTCGTGAGACCCGGTTTCAAAAATAAAGCATAAAAAAATAGGGCCGGGGGCGTAGCGCGGAGGTAGAACGCCCCTGCGTTCAATCCCCCCCCAGTACCGCAAAAAAAAAAAAAAATCACAAAAACTATCTTTGAGTTTGTAAGGAAGAAAAAAATCCACAGATGACCCTTATCTAATAATTCTATGTAATCTTTCATAAACAGTGGTGTACCATAATGTAAGTCAATTGATTTGGCCAATGAAGAAGCCATTGCCATGTATTTAATTTAAAAATTATTTAACAGTAAATAAAAACTTACATTTATTTCTAAATAAAACATTTTATCTTACCAAAATGAATCATACAAAAAACAGAAATGTGGCGAGAAGCTATCACTTTAGGATCAAACTGTACCTTGGCCTTAAGGATTTTATAAGATGATAAAATAATATATATTGTGTGTGTGGTACTGGGAATTGGACCCAGAGGCATTCTACTTGTGAGCTACATGCCCAGCCTGATTTTATTTCTTATTTGGAAACAGAGTCTCACTAGGTTGATGAGAGTCTCACTACTTGATGAGGCTGTCCTCAAACCTGTGATCCTCCTGTCTCAGCCTCCCAAGTATTGGGATTACAGGCGTACACCACCACTCCCAGCAAGATGATAATTTTAAAAGGACCATACACTATAAGATTACAAGATTCACAAAAGTTAGTATCATAAAGGCACAAAAAGGCACATTTCATATTCCTTTTATATTGACTTGCTAAGAAGAAGTCAAAAAACGTCAAAAGAATCAGACTAAAAGCCAAGTTAGGTAACAAGGTCTAATATACCATCTTGTTGTTTTATGTGATATACATACCATCAATACTACGGAAATCCAATAAGTAAGTTCTACTATCCACTTGGTATAACTGTAGACTCATTTTGGAGTATGTGCTTGTCACAGGATTCTTCCTTCGTACACGCAAATAATATGGGTTTACAACCTAGCGTATGTTGACAAAAACAAAGCCAAATCAGTTCTATAAAACATTTTATAGACTACAGGTTTGCCAAATATGTTAATACTCAGATGCTCTTTCTTACCTTCCATTCATAATCTAATTGTTTAATTGCTCTACATACTTCTGCCATGATATCATTTGGTCGACTTTGACTTCTAATTCCCAAATGCCATTTTGCTTTCCTTACACCTTGGTGTTTGGATTTCTGTGGATTTAATTCATCAAGGGTATGGCGTGCCCTTGGTGTTTCAGCAACCAAGAATGGTACTCTTTCAGGATGGGGCCGAGTTAAATGGTGATCATCAAGAAAAGAATCAGGTGGGCTTGTTGCCAAGTAGAAATCTTTGGCTTCGTTCATTATTCTCCTGTTATCTATTATGAGGTGGTAGGCAACGGCCAAAGGGTCCTGGTGATTTCTGTTATAAAGGCAGCTGAGAACTTCCTCCTCCGAGCATTCAAATTTTTCACATACTTCTTTTAAGGCTTCATCATCAATCATGGTTGAACTATATGATGGATCCTCAGGAAAAAGATATTTTGGAAGGTCCTGTTTAAACCATTCATGTTCCCTGAGAGAAAATGGTGAGGTTAGAAGAATAATTCTGAGTAGAGCAAGGACTGAAAGTAACAGCTTTGAGGATGTTAGGATATATTTATTTATATTTATACCCACACTGTATTACCACCATTTCTTTAAACAGAGATTTTCCCCTTCTAGCTGACACTTCATTGATGGAAATGTTCCAGCTACGCTCTTATTTTAAGGATTGATGTAGCAATAGGAAAAGAAATGTCTACACTTTATTTCCAGTTTTGTTTTTTTTTTTTTGCGGTACCAGGGATTGAACCCAGGGGCATTCTACCTCTGCACTACACCCCTGGCCCTATTTTTTTTTTATACTTTATTTTGAAACCGGGTCTCATGAAGTTGCGGAGGGCCTCACTAAGTAGAGAGAAAGAGAGAGACAGGGAGAGAGAGACAGACAGACAGAGAGCTGAGGCTGGCCGCGAACCCGGATCCTCTGGTCTCCGCCTCCCAAAGTACTGGGATTACAAACGTGCGCCACCACGCTCGGCTATTTCCAGTTTTAGAACAAATGACATTGACAAACAATGACAAAGTACAGCTTATTTCCAGCTCAGAAAGAAAACATACTGTGTGGCTTCATTATAATACTCTTGATACAACGTTAAGTGAAGAGAATCTAATAAAAATAGACAACTAACATTTATTGAGTCATTATGTGCTAGGTTACTGCACAAAACAGCTCATATCTATATCTATATATAAATGATCTCCCCCTCGTCCTCAAAACAACTCTATGAAGATAACATCCCCTTGTTTTTTTTTTTTTTTTTTGCAGTACCGGGGATTGAACTCAGGGGCGTTCTACCTCTGAGCTACACCCCTGGCCCTATTTTTTATACTTTATTTTGAAACCAGGTCTCACGAAGTTGCGGAGGGCCTCACTAAGTAGAGAGAGAGAGACAGGGAGACGGAGAGAGAGAGAGAGAGCTGAGGCTGGCCGCAAACCCGGATCCTCCGGTCTCCGCCTCCCAAAGTACTGGGATTACAAGCATGCGCCACCACGCCCAGCCCCTTGTTTTAAATGAAGGAACTGAGGTTCAAGCAGATCAAGGAACTTGCCAGAAGTCACAAAAACAGTCAAAGATAGAGACTCAGGATTGCCAATTCTGTGTGGCTCAAAAGCCTATGGGCCTGAATTATTTCCTATTCCAATTCCCTAATTTCACACCTAAAAAGATGTTTGACTATGTGAATAACTATGCCAGAACTTAAAAATAAAATTGAGAGGCAAATACCCAGAAGAAAAAAGGTTATTTTCTAGGTGATGGAAATAAAAACAATTTTATTCCCTTCTCTCTTTGGTATTTTGCCAAGACTTTTTTCAATTGTCATATATTACATTTTAATTGGAAAATACATGTAAAACACAAAGAAGAGCCGGACGTGGTGGCACACGCTTGTAATCCCAGGACTTGGGAGGCTGAGACCGGAGGATCCAGGTTCACAGCCAGCCTCAGCTACTTAGTGAGGCCCTCCGCAACTTAGTGAGACCCTGTTTTAAAATAAAGAATAAAAAATAGCCGGGCGTGGTGGCGCACACTTGTAATGCCAGTACTTTGGGAGGCGGAGACCGGAGGATCCGGGTTTGCAGCCAGCCTTAGCTCGCTCGCTCTCTTTCTCTCCCCCTCTCTCTCTCCCCGTCTCTCTATCTCTACTTAGTGAGGCTCTCCGCAACTTCGTGAGACCCGATTTCAAAATAAAGTATAAAAAAATAGGGCCAGGGGTGTAGCACGGAGGTAGAACACCCCTGGGTTCAATCCCCGGTTCCGCAAAAAAAAAAAAAAAAGAATAAAAAATAGGGCTGGGGGTGTAGCTCAGAGGTAGAATGCCCCAGGGTTGAATCCCCAGTACCATCAAAATAAATAAATAAATAAATAATAATAATAAAACAGAGAAATTACCTACAAAACAACAATTTCACATGCCTTAAAGTATACTAATAGGAAAAACAAACTGTTGATTAAAATAAAATTTTCACATTCCTTGAGATAATCAATGAGGTCAGAACTCAAAAAACATCACATAAATTTACTACTAGAAAGTATTCATCCTAATCAAAATACCTTAAAGTGAAATCTAAAGCACACTGTAAAAAATCCTATAGAACCACTACAAATTTAATTAACCCACGAGGATCATTCTTATTTTTCATTAGCATCTTTAGTGTTGGGCAGGTTTTATGCAGTGCTGGGGATCAAAACCGTGAATACTAGGTAAGCACTCTACCAGTGAGGCTTACCCCGAGCCTATCATTAGCTTCCTTAAATTTAAAAAGTAATATAATAGTCATTATAAAATGTCAAAAAACAAAGATGCATATGTAAAAAATGAGAGCCCTGCCTCTTATCAATCTTATCCCTAAGTAATCAGTTTAACATATATTTTTAATACCAAATTGAAATAAACATGTCTTTACACTGTAATTTTTCATATAAAAACAGATTTTCATATAAAAACAGGATTTCACTGTGTATTCTATTCTCCAACTTTCCTTTTTCACTTTAATTTATATCATAGATACTATTAGATCTGGTAATGTCCGAGCTGCTTTCTCACCTGATATCTTTTATTGCGGCCCTCTTCATGGGATCCACCTGCAGCATATGTTTCAAAAGGCTGATCACAGAAGGATTTAAATACTGAGGGGTGTAAAAAATCCCATCACAGATCTTCTTAAAAAGAGTTGGCACATGATCATCATCAAATGGAAGGGTTCCACATAACAAAGCGTAGAGAATAACCCCACTGCTCCAGATATCTACCTCCGGGCCTGCGTACAATCTGTAACAGGAAATACAATTGCATTAAATAACCATTAATAATGTCAGAGTCATTCAATTAATCAAAACGCTTAAATATGGATTATTTCATCAAGAATTAGTACTCAGAATATGATTTTTATACCTACTCCTGCATATTACACATAAAGATCTTAATTCTATCAGTATTATCCTAAAATCAAAAGTTTTGTAAATTATAGACCATAGGTAAGATTCTGTTCTTACTCCTTATAATGGCTCTCAAAGGATCTTACCAATGGGACCAAACCTTAAAACAAATATATCACTATTGATTTTTTTTTTTTGAGGGGGGTAACTGGGGATTGAACCCAGGGCCATTCTACCCCTGAGCTACACCCACAGCCCTTTTTAATTTTTTTTATTTTTGAAACAGGGTCTAGCTAAGTTGTTGAGGGTCTCACTAAGTTGCCAAGGCTGGCCTTGAACCTGGGACCCTCCTGTCTCAGCCTCCCAAGTACTGGGATTACAGGCATGCGCCACCGTGCCCAGCGTCACCACTGAATTTAAAACCACTGCTGGGCATGATGGCACACACCTGTTATCCCAGTACTTGAGAGGCTAAGACAGAGGGATCGCAGACTTGAGGCCATCCTCAGCAACCTAAAGAGACTCTCAGCAACTTAGCAAAACCCTGTTTCAAAATGAAAAATTAAAAAACAGGACTGGGGGTGTAGCTCAGTAGAACATCCCTGGATTCAATCCCCAGAACCACACACAAAACAAACAAACACAGGAGATACCAAATTCTTTCAAAGGAGAAATATCTTTAGTGACAGACTCTAAATCCATTTTTCCCCAATAACCTAAGACGACCTACATAAAGATAAAAGTGGTTGTAGAAGGAAACTATGCTAAACGATTCACAAAACATTTTAAACTCACCTAAATACACTCTAGACAACTGCTTTACTTAGCTGTAGACTAAAACCTCCAAAGTTTGATTTCAAGGAAAAAGGTATTTAAGCTGATGAAAATAAATTGTTGAACTGATCGATAAATACTCTTGAAAGAAAAACTTCTTTACCCAGACCTCAAAGACTTTATCCAAACTGAGAAAATCATGTTTCAGTAAGAGCCTATTACATATATGCATAATTATAATCTTTTTAAATTTAATTATACTGTCCCCCACTATGCAGGTCCTGAATTGCTTTCCTCCCAGAAGAATCAGACAAGACAAACAGAAGAATAATTTTAAAAAGAATTTCAGACATTAAATTAATATAAAAAGATGATGAAATTCAACAAATCTAGAATTAGGTACTCCTGTCTTTTTCATAGCTATGCCTTTATACAAATATCATTTCTTTGAGCAGTCTAGGAAAACAAGCTTATGAAAACAAAGAAAATACTAAAATAAATTGTTGCTAAAATAAATTGTTACTAAAATAAAATTCATAATTTTGCATTATGAATTAATCAAGATGTAAAACACTCAAACAGAAATGTGGTTTGGATGAAAAGTTATTAAAAGTTAATTATAAAAGTTACAAAACAAACAAACTTCTGTTTTCAATTTCAGTAGTTATTTTAATGATAAACACACAGGGAAAATTAAATTCTGTTTTCCAAACTATTTTAAAAGCTGTAGTATACAAATATCCTCATGTTCTTAATGCTGGTGGTTAGTAAATTGAGAGGTCAAAATTCTTAAAATTTTAGTCTCAAAAAGATTTAAAGAATGAAGATTTCACAAAGTAAACTCTGAGGAATATTTATTGGCAGAGGAGGAGGGGAGTACTGAGGCTAGAACCCAGGGGCATTCTACTTAGATCTACACCCTCAGTCCTTTATATTTTTTATTTTGAAATAGGCTCTTGCTATGTTGCTGACGCTGGCCTGGAACTTGCAATCCTCCTGTCTTAGCCTCCTGAGTTCTGGGATTACAGGCATGAGTCACCACACCCAGCTAAACTCTGAGGATTTTATTGGTGCATTATAATTATACATAACAGTGAGAATCACTGTGACATATTCATACATGCATACAACATAATTTGATCAATTTTATTCCCCACTATCTCCCCTTTCCCTCCCCTTCCTCCCTAATTCCCTTCTTCTATATTCTACAGGTCTCCCTCCTATTTTCATGAGATTCCCCCCTTTTTTGTTATTGCAGTACTGGGGATTGAACCCAGGGGCATTCTACCTCCGAGCTACACCTCCAGCCCTATTTTTTTTATTCTTTATTTTGAAACACGGTCTCACTAAGGAGGGCCTCACTAAGTAGCTGAGGCTGGCTGCGAACCCCGATCCTCCTGTCTCAGCCTCCCAAGTACTGGGATTACAAGCGTGTGCCACCACGCAGGGCTTTTTTTTTTTTTTCCTTTTTGCTCTCTAGTTTCCACATGTGACCCTTGACTTTGTAAGGTCTGACTTACTTCAATTAACATTAACATGATGCTGTTCAGGTCCATCTATTTCCCACAAATGATGTAATTTTGTTCTTCATAACTGACTAAAACTCCACTGTGTGCGTGTGTATACATACTACAATTGCTTTATCCATTCATCTAATGATAGGCACCAGGACCGGTTCCATAACCTGGTTATTGTGAATTGTGCTGCTATAAGCATGAATATGCATGTATCACTATAGTACGCTAACTTTAATTCTTTTGGTTAAATACTGAGGAGTGGTATAGCCGGGTCATACACTGGTTCTATTCCTAGTCTTCTGAAGAACCTCCATATTGACTTCCATAGTGCTTGTACTAATTGACCCACCGATAGTACAAGTCCCCCCCCACCCAGATCCTTGCCACATTTATTATTTGTAGCCTTGATGATTGCCATTCTAACTGGAGTGAGATGAAATCCGTGTACTACTGATTTGTATTTCCCTGACTTCTAGAGATGTTGAACGTTTTTTTAATATTTTTGTTGGCCATCTGTACTTCTTCTTTTGAGAAATGCTTCTTCAGTTCATTTTCCCATATACTGATGGTTTATTTTTGGGGTCTTGGTGTTAAATTTTTTGAGTTCTTTATATATTCTGGATATTAGTGCTCTGTTAGAAAATTAGATGGCAAAGATTATCCCCATTCTGTATGTTCTCTTGGCTCTTTTGTTAAATTTACTGTACAGAAGCTTTTTTATTTGATGCCATCCCATTTGAAAATTACTTGTAGCTGGGCGTGGTGGCGCATGCCAGTAATCCCAGTACTTGGGAGGCTGACAGGAGGATCGCAGGTTCGAGGACAGCATCAGCAAGTAGTGAGACTCTCATCAACCTAGTTGAGACCCTATTGCAAAATAAAAAGTAAAATAGGGCTGGGGGATGTAGCTCAGAGGTAGAATGCCCCTGGCTCAATCCCCAATACCACACACTCAAAAAAAATTACTTATATTATTTCCTGAACTTTAAGAAATCCTACTGAAGAAGTCCTTGCCTGCACCTCTATGTTGGAGTGGCAGTTACAAAATTTCTTGTCTAATTCTTAAGTTTTGATCCACTTCAAGTTGACTTTTGTGTAGGTGAGAGGTAGGGATCTAGTTTCATTTTTCTACATATCAATATCCAGTTTCCCCAGCAACATTTGTTTAACAGGCTTTCATTTCTCCAAAGTATGTAATTCACACATAAATAGAATTAAGGACAAAAATCACATGATCATCTCATTAGATGCAGAAAAGGCCATTGACAAAATCCAGAACCCATTTATGACAAAACACTGAAAAAACTTTTTGTGCCTTTATCAGGATCAGATGACTGTGTGGGCTTCTCTCTGAATCTTCTATTCTGTTTCATTGTTCTACATGTCTGTTTTATGCCAGTATCATGTTTGTTTGTTTTTTGTTACTACTACTCTATAGTATAATATGAAATCAGGTATGGTGATATCTCTAGCATTGCTCTTTTTACCTATCTACCTTTAAATATTGCTAACTTTAAACCTTCAATTTCTTCCACCAGGAAAAAAAATTAAGGTGCTCTCTTCTAACTACTTTAACATAATGTTAACTTGCAAACCAGCATTCTCTATACATGGAGCCCTTAAACTTACCCACTTAATAATGTTTTATTCTTTAAACAGAAAACTTCCAGATATGAAAAGAATAAACCTTCACTTTGCTTTCACTAGAACAGTGTAGACTAACAAAATCTAGAAGAACAAGACAATTACAAATGTCCTGGGGGTGGGAGGGGGTCATATACTACCTTCCTGAAATTACTTCAGGTGCAGCATAGTTGGGTGAGCCACAACTTGTTCTTAAAAATTCACCATCTGACATCATGTTTGAAAGACCTGAAAATGCACAAAAACAGCTACTCAAGATTTTCCAAGGACAAAGGTAAAAGCAAACCCCATTACAGAATAAAACTGAGTTTGCATTAATGTGATAAATCAACATTTTCTTCTTTGCTCCAAAAAAATATAGTCTTTATTCCCAAATATTCTGCCATTGTGCCCTCAAATGTATAATCTATTTCAACATTTAAAGTTAGTAGCCGGGCATGGTGGCACATGCCTATAATCCCAGTACTTGGGAGGCTGACACAGGAGGATTGAAGGTTCGAGGACAGCCTCAGCAAGTAGTGAGACTCTCACCAACCTAGCAAGACCCTGTTTCAAAATAAAAATAAAATCGGGCTGGGGATGTATCTCGGAGGTAGAACACCCCTGAGTTCAATCACCAGTACCACACAAAAAAAAGTGCATTATTGGAGTTTAATGAGTGTATATTAAACTACTGGTTATCTTGCTTGCTAGAATAAACTTGGCATGTTTACGTTTTATTAATACAGTAATTGTTAGGGAAATAATCTCAAATACATGAGTAGAAGGGTTAAAATTCAGTTTCTATTAACCCTGTTCTGATTCTTTAAAAACTGAAAGTTTCCTCATAGTCTTACTACAAAAAGAAAGCTTTGTCCTCTCAGAAATGTACTCTATGAAGATAATCATGAGCCGGGCATGGTGGCACACTCCTGTAATCCCAGTACTTGGGAGGCTGAGGCAGGAGGATTGCATGTTTGAGGACAGCCTAAACAGTGAGACTCTTATCAATCTAAAGAGACCCTATTTCAAAATGAAAATTAAAAAACATAGGGCTGGTGGTGTAGCTCAGAGGTAGAATGCCCCTAGATTCAATCCCCAGTACCAAAAAAATAAGAATTAGAAATTTTAAAAAGCCAGGCATGGTAGCACACACCTGTAATCCCAGCACTTGGGAGGCTGAGACAGGAGGATCGCAGGTTCAAAGCCAGCCTCAGCAATTTAGTGAGGCTCTCAAACCTAGTGAGACCGTGTTTCCAAATAAGAAATAAAACCGGTCTGGAGATGTAACTCGAGGTAGAATGCCTCTAGGTTCAATCCCCAGAACCAATAAAGAAAGAAAGAAAGAAAGAAAGAAAGAAAGAAAGAAAGAAAGAAAGAAAATCATGACAACTCAGAAATTAGGAAGTCAAATAATTTAACCAGTTCCAAAAAAGAAAACCAAAAAAACAGTAACTAAGGTTTTGTTGGCAGTTTCGTGCCTCTCTATATATTTAAAATAAAAGAATTTTCTCTGATTTGAACTAAAGCCAACCAAATGCAGAAACTTTAAGAAATTCAGTTTTCTCTTGGTTTAATGTCAACAGCAATTTATATAGGAAATAAAGGAAAATTAAATTCATTTTTAAAAATCAAATACTTCTTAAGCTGAAATTGGATTTTTATATTTTAATTTTTATATAATTTTGTTCAAATAACTCATCTTCTGTCTTTTTACCAACATTTTTTGTCTGTGTGTGGT